>VYYJ01000002.1:0-299591 GCA_021029165.1 Cyphoderus albinus | reverse complement strand
GACCATTGCAACCTAAGATTTTTCCTGAAGTGTTATATCAATAAGATGATTCATTTCTGCAAGTATGAGCTCAATCCAAGAGAATAGGTTGAAACCGTTACCTCGTAAGTGCGTGGGTTCGATTAGGAATGGGTGTTTGAGTGGAAATTTTGTTTGTTCCAGATTCACACTTTTTGTCCTCGCCGTCGATATATTTTCTTTGTTAACACTCCTTCCTGTCTCTTTCTTTTACCTATTGGAAAGCAATGCGTATAACGATACGGCGTTTCCACAGTACGTCAATGTCCAGGACGACAGGCCAATCTTTAAGGACGGTGAAAGTTATCGTCAAGATGCTGCGGGTTTCAGTCCCGAATTTGAGGACAAATTTTCAAGCCATTGTGTTCATCAATGGATTCTGATTTTTCGGAAATTTATTTTTCAAATGGCAGCCACTTTATCAGTACTTGGAGCTGCAAAGATTGCTTTAGAGCGATATTTGGCCGTGGTTACCCCTCTTCACTACCACAGATTTTTAAAGTCATCATACGTCACTTGCATGTCGTTTACTTCTGTGTTAATTTCAGTCCGTAAGTCTTCTTTCAAAATAACACACGACACTTGAATTGTCATAAACACCCCGATACATATTCATTTTTTACTTCATTTTATATTTCAGTTTCTTCTATAATCTTCATGTTTGATCCCGATGACTTCCCAACATCCATTTGGGATAACCATTGTTACTCAAACGTAATTACACCGACGTTGTCCAGATCATTCGTTTCCACACAAGCACAAGCAATTTCATTACAATTTCGTTCTCAAGATGCCGATCATGGCAGTTCAGAAAAACCAAAGCTTATCCACGAATCTCAAGTTACTCCCTCCAGTGTGTGGTGGCCAGTATTAAAACTCGCTCATACAACAGTATTCTTTATTTTACCGCTCGCCGTCATCATTTTTATGTACCTTCGCATTTGCAGCGAAGCAAAAAGACAAAATGCCAGAATGTCACATTTCAACAAAAATCAATTTATTTTTCCAGTTGATGCCGTAAAGACCGGTAAGATCCATGAGTTTTGGTTGTAGAAAATCCAACGAAGCGGTGGCGGTTGTATAAATTGAACAACTTATCTATTTTACAGAAGATTTAAATGCCTATGGCCTGCAATGTGTTTTCCGCAAGTTTAAATTGGCACCACGTCTGAAACGCAGAGCGCAAGTGAATCGAGCTTCTACAGTGGCAATGCTAACCATTGGACTCTTGATTCTCTGCTTTGGGCCTTTCTACTATGAACAACTGCGATCTGCCATTTCCCTTCTTATGGTATTTATGATAATAAATAAAAGCTCTTTCTTTTCCAATCGTTGTGGTCGGTGAAATGCAATTAATATAATTATTTTTTTCTTCAGGGATCAATCTCGCCATTTTACATCTGGGATTTGCGAAAAAACCATGAAGATACGGATTCCATAAATGTGCACATAGTGCCCACATTGCTGGCATGTTTGCACCCTCTACTTTCTCCCCTGGTGTACGTGTACCGATACAAGAAAATTAGGGGCGAGCTGATGTCACTGATTGAGAAAATGATCTCGAAAATTAACTGCTTTTGCCATGAGAAGCATGGCCCGACTGAATGTCAAGACATTGTTCAACAAATTAATGATTTAGCCGTGTCATTACCAATGCCGTCTTGCGCTGAAGTCACTAACACTTTAGAATCTCAAATAATGTCGACTGTTCCAAGTGAAAGTATGATTGCGGGAGACATGGACTGCTCGTGCTCGTGCGTCCCAGAGAATAGAAGGGAAAGTACACTTGTCGAATGCCCAAATTCTGAGAAGCCTGAATCATCCTCTCCTGTACAGCCTCCTGCTGATGAGTTACAGGATGATTTACAGGATGAGCGACAAGAATACTCAGAGAGTGATATCGAAAATCAAGACTTTGTTGGAGAGAATCAAGTAATCTCATCATTACAGTCAAAGAAAAGTCTCTTTAACTTTGTTAATTGCTGGATGAATTCCTATGCGCGGCGATGGGGACAACACCGAGAGTCGGTCACAAGCACTGCGTCTTTTATTACGCTTCTTTCTAACCGAAGCAGACGCTCCGTTCCTTCGACGATAATTTAGTTTTAAAGCCTTTTGATGGTAAATGACAATTTATTTTAATTTTAATGATAGTCTTCAAATGCTTCGGAACAGAGGCTACTATAACCCTGAAATTATACCTGACAGTATTGTCATTCGAAACATTGTTGTATACTTAACATTGTTCCTTTTCTACACTTTTACACTTTTTATCATGTTCGCCGACGCCCAGTACTGATAAACCGCAGCAGTTACCCTTACTTAAAGGTTTCAGAGTTAAAATAGAAACTTATGACTATTTATGTTTAGTATGTTTGGCAATTGTTAATATTATTTGTTAAATGCAAAACAATATTTTAATGATTATAATTCAAACAATGATAAATAAATGGAGAATTAAAGACTACAGTAACGTTTGTTTTGTGACAAAATTATTTATTCAGCATTTATTCCTAGAAAGCAAACATGCGCGTCATTTTTTATCAATTACTTTTTAATTGTAGTTCTGAAATTCGAAGATTTCTGTTAGGTTATTCAAGAAATTGTACATCGATTCCCACAAGGGACACATATAACAAAATTGAATGGGAGCTGAAAGAAAACATTCAATGCCCACGACGAAACTAAATGCTTACAGAAATCCAAATACGTTCTTTGGAAGTCACAACCGTTTCACTTACAGTGTAGTAGCTAACATTATGGTTAATAAAAATACTGTTCAACGTAATATCAATCTAAGACCGGTAGCAGAATATTTCTGAGACGAGATTTCATTATTGATTCAAATTTACGACTAAAACTTAAGCCAACATTTAACATTAGTTGTTTCACAGAGGAATGATTATTCACTCGGATACGGAATGATCTACGTGCACTCTTAGTTTCTTAACGACATTTGAAAACCATAACGTATACACAAGTTTACAACTGTATTTATTATTATTATTAGCAAATGACATGATACATAACAAAGAATAGGAATGTTGCATGCTCGTTACATCATAAAAGGAATATACAAAAGTAAAAGAGAATTACAAGTTTTGAGTAGATTTTAATAAAGATGTACAAAACAGCAAGTAGTAGATTAAAGAAACTTAAGAAACATGAACAATGGAATGAGAGACTCGTGTACATAGAAAAGTTAATATCCATCAAAAGATTTCTGGTAAAGCACCTTTGGTCCACAGTCATGTTCTCAGGTTCATAGTAACAGTAACAATCGATTAATTTGTACTTGCCACTACTTGCTCAGAAGAAGGTAATGATTATTCGGCAAATTCAGCCTCCGTCAAACTTTGACGAAGATAATCAGTATACATGATGCTCTACAATATAAAAAATGAATAACCATTTACTTACGTATGAATATTTATCTAAAAGCCACATCCGAAGAAAGAATAGGCAATGACCATAATAAAGTGCAAACCTTTCGTTCAGCAGCGCGCTCAACATACTCCAGTCCACGTTTCATGAGGCTCAGCTCCCGCTTAGGCATTACAGCCTCATTAGCACAGAAAAGGCGTGAGATGATCAGCAAGCTACCACTAACCACAACAATAGCAGTAACGACTTGAAGATGATACCCCTCTGGAATCAATTCCCATATTTTGGCCAGTGGTTTCTGTGAACGATCAATTATAAATTTAGTATTCTGGAAAGCCAAAATAAATGAACCAACAACCGTCAAATATGTTTGTTTCTTTAATTACCATAAGCGTGTAGATAATGTCGGCACCAGGACCAATGTGTATACGCATGGCTTCACGAGTCGCATTAGCAACAATCAAACTAAGAAGCAAAAGAATGGGCAGAACGAGCCCTAGTCCTCCGTAGCACCAACCTATGAAAAAAGTCGCCAAATGTAAACGTCAAAATCCCTTAAATAACAATTTCAGAACCGCGCATTAAATAGTTCAAAATATAAATTTCCCTTTACTTTGCACACGACGATGAAAGTTTCTCTGCCTTGCATCGCTATCCGCCCTGATTTTATTCTCCAGTTTTTCCGTGAAAAGAGCCGTGTCAGTATCAAGATTATTCAACGAATTTTGTATGGCCTGTTCAATCGTTTTCTCCACGATGTAACAAACTTCTTCAATTTGATTGGCACATTTGGTGGGCTGTAAATATGTAAAATTGTTTTATAGTAATGCAATGCTCCTTTATATATAAAATGATCATTTTGTTTTGTCGCCGTAATTAAATCAACCGTTGTAAATTCGAAATGGATTGAAATTTAATAATCAAGATAAAAAAACATTATTCGTGCCCAAAAATGTTGAGGCTACGGACACTTGGCTATTCCAAATTGAATGTAGCAAGTTGCCCCGTCCTCTTATAGCAGCCTTGTAGACGAGTAGATTAGAAGTTAGAAGAGAGAGAGAGAGAGAGAGAGAGAAATTATGGATGGAGATTGCTTACTTCGACCTGGTAGTAATTTTTTTTTGGACTGCTTGCGATCAAGCGTACTATAGGTTCGTTAGGGTTACCTACATTTTCCTCGAGGAAGTCAGTCTCCGGTAGTCGAAGAATATGACTTTTTGGCTAGGTATTAAAATTAGTAAAGGTGTAAAGTAAAGTATTATAGCAAATAAGCATATTAATGTGAATTAACCAAAATGCATCTAGCTAGAGGTTACATACAATTTTTCGGGAACACGACAAACGGCAGTTACGACGACACTTTGAGGATTTGTTTAATTATGAAAAATATTTTACCCGACTAGTAGCATCAGGAAGATAGATCGTTGGCATGTCAAACCCAGTTCGGTTGAGTCCCGGTCGCTTACATAATTCCTGCACAATCTGCATCAATACTCTAAGAAATGAAAGATAACATCGTCAAAGTTTGACTCATAAAGATAATATGAATACAAATACAATAGCAAAGTTTGTCCTTATATTTTAAGCAAAAAGTGAACATATGAACAAAAGCTTAGCAATGTACCGCTGCCGGTCTGTCTCTGATCCTGCCTCATCAGCCTTGGCCAGGAACAAACGGATTTTGTCGCTGTGTTTGGCCCACATCTTCTCAACAACGGTCAGGGTTCTCTTGCAGAGGGCTTGTCCCATCGGGTCGAAGAACACAAACACAAGGTCAGCGATATCTCCTGTAGATGAAGTAAACAGATTTATGACACGGATGCTTTTGCATTACTTAGGTTAAAGGAAACGTTTTTTGTGTGGGATATCTTTCGGGTGACTCATGGTGCTTAAAAGCGTACGCTTTTCTGCGTTTGCTCGAATACTTATCCATATTATATTACGTTTAAAACAATGTATTCGCAGATCATTGCATTTTTACAATTTTTTGTTGTACTTGTACCCAAACAAGAGAAAGTAGGATGATTGTACACGCAATCTTTCAGCACATAGAATGAATATTTCAGCTTTAGCAATGACGAATGGAATTCAAGTAGGTGTAGGTACACAACGTTGTCGTTTGGTATATTACAAATCGCAACTACAGCAAGCAAATATGAACATGATAAGCAGAGAAACAAAGATGACTATGACTCACCCAGCCAGAGAAGGGTTTGGTTTACGTCAAAGGGATAATGCATGTCTCCATCCACAAGTCCTGGGGTATCAATGAAAGTTACCAAGTTGAATTTTCGTGAACGTGAAGTGCATATCTCCGTAGTAAGATAATCCATCACACCTGTAAGCGAAAAATAGCCATTCAAATTTCTTAGTAATCATTACATAGGTACATGTGATTCTAACCAAGAGAAATGACTTCCATTTCCAAAACGTATTACAAAACAAAGAAAAAACTAACGCAAGATCCATTATCGACATCATAAAATTAAAATTTAAAGTAGTTCAACGCGTAGCGGAGGTGCGGTTGTAAGTAATGCGGAGCAAAGCAATAATACAAAAAGTTTAGCATATCGAGAACATTTTCTATCTAGATTATTAACAATTAGACAATCTGTTACACTTTCGTTGAAAAAAAAACAGCATAACTTAATGTTAACACTTAAAAACAGCATGGAGTCATTAAACAGCAGTAACAGAAGTTAACAAAGCCGTGCTTCCATGAGATAATGCAAAATAATCTTCTTTGCTGCCTTTTTGCGTGAATACAGTATTATGGACTCTTGGTATGTAATTAGTGATGCTTTCTGCAAGTCGGTTTAAGGTACCAACATACAAGATAAGAAAAGTGATGCTTCAATGAAAGATAACGCCTCAAACAAGTGTATTTTAAAGAACCGGATGTAACAAAACCCTCAACTTTTATTTGTTATCAATGACACTAGATAAACGAGGAAAAGTGGTGAAGAATGATGATTGTATGAGCTGAAAGTTACACGTTGGTCATTCTACGAACATCGACATGAACTCAAAAAACGAAGAAAAGAAAAGGAAACAAGCGGTCGGTGGTTGAAATTTCCAGAACAACAAAAAACCAACCTGTGAAAAAATGTTTCTAATTGTAATAAACATGGCCATTGGTTTTCAAATCCAGCATTTTCTGAACAAGAACTATTTAGAGTAAAAGTAGTTTGCGTAATTAATTTTTATAATATGTGACAAGAGTTCAGGTCATTCCAAGAAAATAAATTTAATTAGTAGTTTAAACCATGAACCTGAACATGGTGTAAAAGTGTAAAGATTAATGGAAAATAATAATTAGTCAACGACAAATACTTTTCCCATTATAGCTTCGGCTTTGGTTTTTTACATGCTCCAGCTAATGCCTGTCTGGATTTAATTTTAGCTGTACGTGACAAAACTCATCGTCAAAGGACTAGGAAAACAAAAAACCGAAGTCGACCACATTGGCGATTCCCACATTTTGATACAACGAAATTGAAGAAAATTCAATTGGCAAATGCGTTGAATGAGAATTTGAGTTCATCCAGACAAAAATGTCATAATTATGTATATAAAGGCAGTAATACTGTATCAATATTCTAGGGGTTACAATTTACAATATAAAATGCACATTGTCTGTATTTTTTATTAAACAAGACTTTAAGATAAAGAGACATTCCAAACACTAGACAAGACAGTCATTCATAAAGTCTTCCAATATTTATTGAAAACGTCGAAAACTGCCAACTGAGACATGCGATTATTAGATAGTCGAGAAATGACATACCGTCATATTACATTTTACTTGTGAGTGAGACCTCTTTATCAATACATGCCAGATGTCTTTGAGGTTTTGCTTTATCGAATGATGGTTATTAAAAAAGAAAGAGCAAAAATAAGACGACACCACATCCCTAAAGGAAGTACGAGCAGGACCCTTATAAAATCGCCTCGCATGAACCAAATCTCGTTAGTGTGTCTCAAACGTTTCTCGAAGCACGCTGAATTTCCCTTATAGCCATCCACTAAATACTCTCAGTTTCACTCTCATCAGTTTATCATAAAGTTTTGTATCGGCTCAACGTCTGAAATTCAGACTCTGAATACAGTCCAACTGGACATTGTTTTATCCATCGACGACATTAGGCCGATTGTGTGAAATAGCTCACTCATTCTGCAGGAACTTCCATTCTCCATTCCGATTTCATAGTGAATACGCGTTCCACCGTTTATAAGTACAAAAGTGCTTTCCAAAAGCAACCTGCCTCTACCTATCAGTAGCCAGACGTGTCTATCACTGAAACCATTCTTTCATCAACTGAGAAAGGATCGCATCATCATTCATCATGGACAGTGAATAATGCATATGCAGAAAGAAAATTGCAGACAGTTCAATCTCACTCTTCGCCTTGCCATCACAACAACCCTCCAAGCAACTCTCTACATTTTGTCTAACTCTATTCAAGTAGGGATATTCTACCCCTCTTAATGGCAACGCAAAGCATTTCCGTGCATCAAACCTCACAGTGCAGTTCTTTATAGGGCACTTTGCATTTTTATAAATCGGCAAGCTGCCCTTTAAAGGGCTATACTTGTGAGGGTTAATCATCGAGACGAAAAATGCTATTTATTTAAAAGCGGAGAAATACAAAACTTTATCTACTAACCTGGAAAGTTTTGAAGCGGACGCAGATGAGGATACAATTCCAACGTAGCCTTGCCCTGGAGTAGAGGAAAAGAAAATTAACTCATTAAAGGGTAGTCGGGTAAGCACCTCCTTATTAATTACTTGTCCAATGCACAACAATGAAAAGACACACCACCAATTTCCTTTTGTTGTTTTTATAGAAGCACGCTTAGTCTTAAGATTACACGAGGGATAATGCAAGAATCCTTACCTTCAGAGTGTCACGCTTCTTTCCGCTGACCACGAAGAAGTACCCCTGGGTCTCAATCGCTACTCCAGTCTTCAAAATGGTTTCTTCAATGTACCTTTTTAAGTTATAAAAATATTATGCTCAGTATGCATCGTTCGAAAATCCTAATTATATTATCGTGACGTAGAACTAATGAATGATATTGAAGCATTAAAACTCTTTCTTACCAATTGATGAAACTTGATTTCCCAGCAGAGTGATTTCCAACGAGGAGAACCGTCACTTTTCTTCGAGGCATCCTTACATCAATATCCAGGAGTTTCCCCAACTCACACAGACCTACGGGGTAATGATACGAGAAAAAATCTTTAGCAATTTTGCAAATTCCTGTCAAAAACTCACCAGATTCTAATTAATTTGCAAATTCTAACAAACCCCTTCACCCTAACTAAATGACAGTTATTGACTACTAAATGACTACTATTGCAATATATAATTTATAAAATGACTTACCAACTTCCTTCTCCATGTAGATGTTAAAGACTTCGTTTAAAATCTTTTCATTTAAGCTCATCACATCCAGCGTATTGACCGGCTCCCTAATCGGCTGCTGGGGAGTGGTGCCTTTGCGCTGACGTGTCCCTGTCAAAGACATTTTCGCTGCGATACAATCCTAATCAGCAAATAATTAAAAATACAAATATTTGCTCAATTAACCGGAGATAAATTTAAAGAAAACATTAATAAATTAACATTTAATCAATTAGCAATTAAAAAATAAACTTACGAAATGAATAAAAAAGATATTCTTCTGTCACAATATCAAACTGTCACCGTCCGTAAGCTACAGTTTTTTTCTCAAGCCGATGACAACGTCTCCTCAGTTATCTCCGTAAATCGTCCTTCTTCAAAGACACGACTAACGTGAGTGAATGAAGCTGCTACAAATATCCAGAGTTCAACTGCACCACCAGGTACAAAAGAATAGATAAAAATCTCTGCAAGTCTCCGTAAGTAATGACAGACTGCACCAATCAAGGGCTACAAACAAACAAGTAGTTAAATTAATCTGTGAGGAAAGAATAAAAAACACTCATTTACTTTTTACTACGAGACGAGCACGGGCACGGGTATAGCAAAAGAATGTTTTATTATGCCGCTGCACTCTTCTCCACTACACTGTATTACTGTGCAGTTGTGAAAAAACAGAAAAGTCAATGAAATGGGAAAAGAAAAGAGTATGTGAAGTCACTTCACGACTTCACTGAAGTGACACAACAGGATGGAAAAAAGACAAGTTGAGACAGGAAATTTCCAACTAAAACGCAGGAGAATCAGCAGGAATTAAGCAGAATTCCGTCACTTACTTGCACATGAATAGTGACAGGCTCACCCTCACTCTCGAGAATAGAGAAACACCAACAGCACTCGAACTCTGGCAAGAATGGTAAAAAAAATGCAACGAGGAAACGATCTGTTAAAAAAAGATTTTCTTTCCCTCTCCTCTCGCTAATAAAAAAATATCAAGTTATAAACAGATGCCTCAGTTCAGTCAGAGTTCTTCTTGATACGCGGCCAATAGGATCACATTAAAAAATGAATAGATCTCATATGTAGTAGTAAAAAAAGACCGCCGCCGCCGGTATTCCTTGTCCAACCAAATGCGATGGCTAGTGGCTGACACTGCTAAAAAAGCTTAGCTGCTGCTTCGAAGTTCGAACGCAACGGCTGGATAAAAAAGTCAACGGACACGAAAAAATAGCAGGCAGTTTCAGGCTTTCAGGAATACAATTATAGATAGAGGAGGAGGAGGGAATGAGGTTGGAGATTGCATGAATTGCAATGCATTGCAAATTGGATTGTATTCACATTCACACACACGTCACTGCTGCACTGCTCTGATGCTGTTGCTGTTTTTCCTCAGTTCAGAATCTGAACTTCAGATCCAGGTCGAACTTAAAAAACCTTCTACAACTTCCAACGAGAAGCCATGGTCGACGCCTAGCATTTCCCCAAGTGAACCAGAAGAAAGCCGAACTTTGTCTTTGCTAATGAGATGCATTACCAATAGACAGCGCTAGTTTAGTAGTGAAAGTGAATTACGTAAAAAGATGCTGCAACAAAACATGAAACAATAGAAAATTCGCATAAGAATTTCTTATTAAGAAATGCTCTCATAATAAATTACATAATTCATAATACTTTGTTCATAAATCGAATTTTTAAGCACATTATTCTATAAATTATCGATATTATTCACAAATATCCGTGAATGGCCATACTTGCTTACTTACAATCAGTATTTAATCAATAGTTGTGTAAATATTGGTCATACATTGGTGAACAATAATTAAAGTGATCATTACATGTTTAGATTGGATTGGATATATACATTTAGTAATTAATCGTGAATCTTGTTAACAACTAATCAACAACACTCATGTTGGCAAGTACTGGCAAATATATGTTGTAGTAAGTAAGAATGGCCATGAATTGTTAGTATCGTCATAAACGCCAGACTTAGGCTATATGATGCGTATAAATATTTATCAATAGGTCTATTTTGTCCCATATTTTATTCAATTTTGCATGCTATATCCGATTTTGCCCATTTATTTTAATCCATTTGTTCCTTTTTACCTTTGGCCATTTATAAATACCCGAGTTTGTCCCTCCTTCCAACAAACTCTTTTTTACAACATTTTACTCAATTTTACCAGCTACAGCTACTGCTCAAATCAAGCTTGTTTCTGAATTTACGAATTTTGACCACTCCACAAATTACTAGACTAGACACTAACTCGGAAAACTTCAGCAGCATAACCATTTTTGGATGCTTTGGGGGGATTTTTTTTGACATTTTTTTGGCCGTTTTTTTTAAAATTTCTGTTAAACCTTGTGTCAATGGCATATGGCATTGCTTCTTAACATTAACATAATACATCATCCTCACATCTTTCATTTTCAAACCAGATTGTATCAATACAATACTGGCCAATACTAGTTATCAATACTATTCCAGTGCATTATTATTTTAGAGAATACATTACGTGCTTTGAATATGAATCGAGCGAAACCATTCCCATTCCCACCATGGCACCATGAATGAAAATATAATAATAAAATAATACCGCACCGCATAAAACAGCCCTTTAACTTAAAGGCTTTAAAAGTTCTTCTGCTCTGTTAATCTGTTTCTGTTTGTTGCACGTTGTTGCACCACACCACCTTGCACTTGTTTCGCATTGTTTCACCCCGCCGCTGCTGCTTGTTGCTTTTGAGGTGGTGCGGTGGGTAGACACTGTCTACTAGACAGACACTGACACTGACAGCAGCGAGTAAAAGTTTACATTGCAGTACTTGATTCAATTCTCATCCAAGTATCTCTTCTCTACTAAACTTAAATATGAAATACACGAATCGGCAAAAAGTTCGTCTTCTGTTTCTTCTCTGTTGTGTCTTACTAAAGTCAAACTCATCGACTCAACACTCAACTGAGTTGAGTCAACTCAACTTTTATTGTTTTTAGTGCGACTGCTATCTGACATTATCATCATCAAAAGTTAAAAGACAAGATAGAAAAGTGACTGTGTGCAAGAAAGTGAGTGAACAAGACAAGGTAAGAAGTTTTAAATATGACTTTTGATTTTCTTCGAGCAGCAGTAGTAGTTGAAGAATTAGACATTTGAGTTTGACTATTTGATTGTTATTGTGCTGGTGGTTTGTCATCATCATCACGAGTGAGTTCAAATGAGCAAGTAAAGTAAGAGTGAGACGTTGTTATTGATGATTAATAGTAGATAGGGAACGCGAGTAGTGTTTGTCATTGACTCGAATGAATCATGTCCACTTACTTCGTCCATTCAAAGTAACTTGTTTACGCACATGCTACTAAAGTAACTAGTTTGGTAAACAAATAATAAAACTTCGTATCACAATTTGCATTTGCACATTGGCACGCGAACTTTAGATAAGCAACAGGAGCGTAGTGAATTGTGTATTTACACGAAAGACAATAAAAAGGTTACTTTTCTATCATTTACATTATTACAAAGACTGCGAATTAGCTAATAAAATACTCAAATACTCAATTTTACTCAATTGAAAAGTTGACAAATTGACGCAAGTTATCCAGCCAGTGAATGAACAGTTTCAATCTTTTTTCTACCAATGAGATCATCTGTGATTGAAACGACTTGCAGCGACTTCATCTACAAGAAATAATTCCTCAAATAACTTTGTTTGAAAATGTCAGCTTTCCTTGAGATGTTACAAAGACTGAGATTTAAAGCTGTCACATTATTAGTGAATAGTTGACCAGTTTCTGTTAACCAGTGGAATGATACTGGGGTGAGAATGAGATTAGGTGTCGGTGGACACAATTTTGTTAGTGTCAGAACGCATTCCTGTCTCTGTCTTCCGTGTTGACAATTGAGTACATTATGAATTATAAACTCTTCCAACAAAACTGTTGCACAGCTCATCGTAACAGGTGACCATCGACAACTGACCCAATCTGGAAACCCGATTTGTTGTCAAAACCAAGGTGAATGAATTTGTATTTTTGGGATTGGTGACGTAAAACCATTCTTTATACATATGCTGAATTATTCTCGCCGTTGAGTATTCGACTGGGCCTACAAAAAACTGTCAAAAAATAAAATTGCTCCCGAAAACTAGTTTATTAGTTTTTGTTCAAAATCGTGTCCAACTCAACGTGAGCTTGTGTTACTTCTCAAAATTTAAATCTCCGGAATTTTTCCCCATTAATTTCTTTAAAGACTACCATTTGTGTCAGGAGATTCTACTCGTGAATTTCATGACAAGTCCTTAGGCAGCAAATTAACAATGAATGGAATCATAGCTGGGATACCCCTCCAATTAAATCAAATCCGACACCCGATATGAAATTAGTACAATGTTTTCTGGAAAATGTTATAAGCTTTTTCTTTAGTTAATTTTTTATCTAACTTAATCTAGTTCTAACTGTCCAATTTTAACTCAAAAAAGGCCTGTAAGTACGCCTAAATTCTCAGGTACAGTTGTTTTTCGTTTCACGACAGGATAAAACAAATCTGATCGGCGTTACGTCACAAAATCTCAAAAGTGTGTGTGTTGTCACATTCTGTCACAATTTATGGGGGATGTGTGTATGTCTCTTGCGTTACGACATTTTATGAATGTCCCTCACGGTTTTATCTTTTATATTAATTTTCCAGTAAAATGTGGAAGCGAATGTGCTGTTGCAAGGCTCCTCCGCCTGAGGAAGCAGCCGAATACCAGGAATTGAACTACTCACACAAGGGCTTGGTAGAAGTCCCTCCTGAAATTTTTAATTATGAACGCACGCTAGAAAAACTGGATTTATCGTCAAATCAGGTAATACAAAAATTTAGATTTCCCATTTCCCAAATAATATCAAGATCAAGTAACGCTTATTAATAAAATACCTTTTAACTTTATATTTGTACAGATCACTGACTTGCCACGAAATCTCTTTCACTGTCACGAGTTAAAGGAATTGATCTTGTTTGACAACAACATAAACGTACTTCCACCCGCTGTGTCCTCCTTCACACGACTAGTGAAATTGAATATTAGTTACAACGGTAAGTTGAAAAGCTGACAAGGCAAGACAAAGTTTCAAGCTTGTCCGCCAACTATATCTTCCACAAAATTAAAAGGGCTAAAATAAGTATAATATAAAACTATGTCCGAAATGAAGTTTTATAATATTTGCTACTGATCGACTTGGTCGCACACAATAACTCCGTACCCCGTTGAAAGTAAAGGTGGCAGGCGAAACTAGGAACTAATTTTATACATGTAGCAAAACTGTTAGCCTAACGAATAAGATGCTTCCGAAAGAGTAAGGCAGACCTTCCATGTATCCTAACGCCCGTCACACCAGTCTTAAGATTTCGTTTAGAACAGACTGATGAGAAAACAAAGTGTAATGCTTATAACTAATAACGAACGATGTCATCGTATTTAATGTTAGTATACATATGCGAATAATACATGAACATCAATTCATCATTCCTTATGATTGAGAAGTGATATTTCAGCGAGAAATTGGAATAAGGTTTTCCATTACGTTGATGTAATGTAAATTGTAGATACAGAAATAATAATGCCTGCTCCCTGTAACATACGACTAGTCGGCGATAATACAGTTATATTTGTAGGGCCTATGCTGTATTGCAAAATGCTAAGCAATTGGTTAACGGGACTCTTAATAAGAGTTGTGATATCGAATCTATTATTACTAAAAATCACTGTGACAAATTAAAGTGTCCGTCTTTGTTCATTTTTAAGGTGTATCGGACATACCTGCCTCCATCAAGTCGTGCAAACATCTTACATATTTGAACATTAGCGGAAACCCGTTTGTGCGTTTGTCAAATGAATTCTTCCAGTTGGTAAACCTGGAGGAGTTTATTTTAAATGACACACAACTGGAGTTTTTTCCAGCAAATTTTGGAAGGTTGACAAAATTAAAATCCGTGGAAGCAAGAGGCAATTATCTTCTCTCCTTGCCAAAATCGATGGGTCGCCTAAGTCAACTGGAAAAGTTGAACGTCGGTGCAAATGACATGAATGCTCTGGTAAATTGAGATTTTTGTTTTCAAACGCCACTTAACTGCTTAAATACACTATTTAGTAGTAACCTGTAACCGTAATTTGATTGTTACACCACTTTGTAGAAATCTAACAAAAGACTTGTAATATCTGTCATTTCTCATGCAAAACAAACATGTCCTCGTCTCTGAAAAGCTTAAGCATATACAATTAGAATTAGACCGCTTACAGAATACTGAAAAATTAAAACTTTATTATGTTATGGTTAACCCACACTTTGTGAATTGAATGAATTGCAGCCCGAATGTATTAGCAGTATGCACAATTTAATGGAGCTGTATTGTGACAACAACGCAATTACTGAAATTCCTGAAGTGAGTTTTCAAAATTTCCGAACTATATTTAAAGGCAGGTACCACGTACCTATTATATTTTCATTTCATTTTGTAATTTTAGTTCATTGAGAATCTTGTAAAACTGACGTGCTTGGATGCTTCCAAGAACAATATCAAGACCGTTCACCCGGCAATAGGGAAATGTGTAAATTTGACAGACTTATCCTTGAATTTTAATTGCCTGGAGGTATGTTAAATTAATTTATTTGGTTAAAATTGTTTTTAATAATCTTCAATTTACTGAGGGTTTATATAATTTACTTATATTTTGTTGAATTAATTTGTAGTCCCCATTAGATGGATTGCCCAAGTTGAAAAATGTGATAACTGTGCGCCTGGATGACAATAGATTAGAAGATCTTCCCACCGATATTGGACAAATGCAGAAACTTGAGGAGCTGAATTTGTCGAACAATACAAGACTCAAGATATTGCCTCCAGAAATTGGACTTCTACGGAACTTGAATACACTGTACCTTGACAATGACAATATTGAGCAGCTTCCCAAAGAGATTGGTAGTTGCACTTCGTTAACAATCCTTAGCGTCTCTAACAATAAATTAAGAGAAATTCCCGCCGAAGTAGGACATTTAAAAAACCTAAAAGTCCTCAATCTAATCAACAATTCGATAAACCATCTACCGGTATCGATGCTCAGTTTGGACAAATTGGGAGCTCTTTGGCTAACCGAAACGCAAGGTAAACCAGAAGTGCCGGCCCTCAGCCGTGAGCTAGATGCAGAAACTGGCCAGTATGTAGTGACCTGTTGTCTCCTTCCTCAACTCCGCTTAACAGGTACGTTTTGCGTGGTTTATAATTATGGAGTACATCTTTAGGAACAGAACACTTTAATTAAATGTTTTCTATACGCTTCTCGTTTTTAGACGAAGAACGATTAATAGAGGACCAACGAGCACGGCATCTGTCGGATGGGGAACAACGCCGATCTGAGCGAACAATTAGGTTCAAGTTGGATGCCGACAAACCTGCTCCGAAACCAGTAGTAAACGGAGGACTGACGCGGGCACCTACTCCTTATCCAAAAGACATGAATGAAATGGCCCGTCGGGCGGCTCAGATTCGATCAACAAAAAGCACCACTAGTATTCAGGTAACTACTCAGAGCACTGTTATTTCAAATTTTAAATACTATAATTGTCATGCGAATAATATAATACTATAATTTCAGAATGAGCCTGTGTACGAAGGCGAAAGCTTGGAAACTATTGATCATGTAAGTAATGCAGTATGATACTACAACATTTTATGGAGACTTTACGGAACGTCGCATCAAACAAAAATAGTAGTAGGAGTAACTCTAGTTATGTAATGACTATTTTAATCAGACCATTGGTATAATTCATATACCGATTTTACAAAACGAAATGTTAACTATTCTCAGGTTTTATCCAATGGTAACGTAGAGATGGAGAAATGATATCGGCAACCAGGTTGATTCACCATTTAAAGTTTACATTTTGCCTTAGCATATTCGTTTTGGCTCAGTTTTAAATGGGCGTTAATTTTTATAGTTTATTGTTGCCATTGTCCTTTTGTTTGTACATATTTCATTCAATTCTAAAACGTAAAGCAATGATTTTATTTTAAAAAGTTACATGGTGGTTATTCTGGTGGTTATTAAATCCAGAATATTTTGCTTCTAAATGTACATAAATATTTTTGTGATGCATGTCCCCATTTTGTTGGCTTTTTGACTTGATTACTGTTCAATTTCAATTACCGTGGGTTCTAAGATCTCACGACGCAAAGGTGTACATTTTTAAGTTTTTGCTTGTGTTTTGGATAGCTTTATCTTGTTACAATACACTTAATTTTTTTTGGAACTATAAGGAGGCAATACAAATGTATTTTCCAATAATATTCATAGGGCCAGGGCAAAGGTGACAACGCAGCAGCACCTCACACGCAGATGTCAGTGGGCAATGAAACTTCATCTGAAAATTTGAACTCGCAGAAAATGGAGGAGAAAGTGCCTGAAAACTTGAACGAAGTAGTCCCATCCTTTGAACAACTTGAACTAGCTAATTCTTTGAACAGCTTTGGAAAGTCACCTCCTCCTTACCACATAGCTGCGCAGCGTGCAGCGTTTCTTCGTTCTTCTGGTGGTGCTGGCTCTGGAAGGACGGTTTTGTCTAACGATGTGGAATCTGCGGAGACAAATGTTAAGGAGCACAATAACGTACAAGCTGTTTCCGCCAACAGGGTAGTCGCTGATTCCCTTATGCCACACAGGGGAACCTCTTGTATGCCGATGGTTGCTAATAATGTAGAAGAGAATCTTAACTTGAAACATAGTGCAAGCGAACCGTTAGTTGGAATGCGGTCAGACAGAAATGCCAACACCTTAAGAACCAGTATTCCTGAGCGTGAAACTGAGTTCAATGTAAATACGGCAGAACCAGCCAACTGCCTCTCATTAAAGCGCTGTCCAGGAAGAACTGGCATTCCAACGGTATCGGCCAGTCAGATAGAGTCAGAATCTAGAATTCCGCGAGTGCAAAAGAAGTTGTCGGAGATACCTAGACACGATCACAGTGTGATTAACTCTCGGGATAGTCGAAGTACCTTTGCGTATTCTGGTGGCAGGATTGTGGATGCAAAAAGTCCACATGTACTCGATCAACCTATGCCTTCGACCACAGTCCCGACAATACCAAGCAATGCGTGGGAATCTCCTGGTAATCATCAGTATCAACAGAGGCTAGGAGCTTTTAAGCCAAATCACATATATGAAGAAGGAAAATTGGAGGCCTCATTAAGCTACCCGGTGAGTCCTAGCAGCTTAACGTTAGGAAATACTAATGCCTCTCGACCGACAACAACCCATGGTCTACCACCGAGGACACAGCAGTCGCCTTACCAGGGTCGAGGCAGTAGTCGTATTCCAAAACGTGAACGTGACGCTTCCAAAAACCCATCCGAGTCAGGTGTACAACTTAACATGTCGCCACCTAAACCTGTAGGGAAAGGTTTCATTAGAGACAGTTCACGTTCCAGTATTCCGAAGCCATCTAGTTCGTCTGGACAAAGTGTAACTGATAACAGTGGACAAATAATGAGGGGGGAAAAGCCCTGGATGTTTGGTTCTCATAGGAATGCTCAAGTCGTAAGCAACAATTAGTGAAAATACTAAGTTTAGTTCCACTCTAGTATGATAAGTACAATTGTAATGGGGGTATTTTAATTGCAAAAGTAATTCTGTCTGTTGCAGGTGTCTGTAGAATATAGAAAGCCAGGATTGAATGATATTGGAATTACACTTGTTGACTCTAGAGGGGGAGGGGAGACTCATCGCGAAGCAGTAAGACTTCTAGTTTTTTATTGATCTCACTACAAAAATATCCATCCTATAAATATTTAACTGATCTTTAAACTCGCCTGTTTGCAGGGTGTATATGTCAGTGCAAAGGACCCGGACGTTCCCGAAATCAATGTCGGCGATCGAATTATGCAGGTCGATGGGATCGATTGTCTTGAAATGCCAGCCAAAATTGTTAGCACCGTTTTTGGAAACTGCAAGGGCAGTGTACTAGTCTTGGTTTCTCGCCAGTAAATGATTTTCTCTACCGAATTATATTTTACGTACCATAAAGCTATGCCGTACCAAAAGTGCCATCTCAGCCTTACTAGATTAGAGTCAATTGAATGTTGGATTTAGAATTTAGATTTATTACTTCAAGAATGCAAGAATAATATTGTTTTTAAATGTACCATTTGAAGATTTTTCAATGCAACTTTCAAAATAATATACCTTATGTGAAAGACACATCAGATCTGATTATTGATGTTTTTGTTTTTATGATGATAATTTTATGAGATATGACTTAAACATGTACAGAATTTTATTACCCAGTGTCACTATTTTACTGTTAGCGTTTTTATTGCAAAAATTAGTGACCTTTTAAACATTACAAATTATTAATGTATTGTTAATCATATTTTTAAAATCTTACTGGAGACGTATCTCTTAGATTACATTTACAATGTTATATAATAATGTCCTTTAAATGACTTAAGTGGGACGGCTGCAACTACTAACTACATATTGTCTTTCTAACTTCAGTATCAGTCAGTGCCAATATGCCAATAAGAATTATTACAGCAGGTTATCGTGATCTTTTTTTATTTTTGCTTCGACCATGATTGTTAGCTCAGCTTGTTATTAGACAGCAGAATATAAATTGGTAAAAGTTTTTATCACAATCGACAATAGATCGGACTTGCAGGTACGTTGCGTCCATGTTCAAAGAACAAGGCTTGAGAACGAGAACTGTTCATTCTGCCATTTTTATGTTAGGATATGTTTTATGAATGTTAAACTTTAATATTAAACCTTTATATACAAAATGTATAAAAAGTTCATTCCAATTTTAGTTGTTTAGTTTAGTGTTTAGTTGATAGTTTTTGATTACCTCACTTTTCTGCATAAGAAACCGATTTTTACCGTAAATGCAACAATTTAAGATAACACGTATGAATATTAAATTTAAGAGAGAATTGATCTTTAAATGTATTGTAAAAACCTGACACATCGTATGTGTTTTGTGATCCTATAATTTTGTAACGGGAGAGTACTTTGCTAGATTCTACTGGAACGTTTTGTACTGAGAATTAATAAAAACGACTTTCTATTTAATTAATACCTCATCATTTACATACTTGACTTTATAGTTTTATTGTTTTGCAGTCTTTCGTATACATCAAGTATATCCCTATTTTTACAAGTATAGCTTCATAATTTAATTCTAATTCGGTATCACTTGTGACATTCGTACATGGAGCGGATTGTATTAGTCTTGCGACTTGAGCTTGAATTTCACGGAAGAATAATATACTGGATTATAATACTTCTTAAAATTATTCCAAAGAATATCAAACAGTTAAAAGAAAAATACGCTTGCTTGACTTGAATGCTTATATCACAACAATTCATATTTTTAGACGCTAACACCAGCCAATTCTCAAAGAATTCTGTGAATTCACAATTCCCATTATTCACAGATATATGTATCACAAAGCAAACACATAAAGTGGATTTGGCGACACTTTTATTCTGATTTCTTCACCAGTCACTTTTTCTCCATCGATGGTTAGAGTGCCCTGGATTCCTCCAGGTGATCGAATGGAAAACTCTTGTACCGTAACATAGTTAACTCCATTTACGTTCAAGTGATTACCTGTAACAATATAAAAAGTCAAAAATTAAAATTGTCATCCTAGGTTTCCATTAAATGAACTTTTCATGAAGTTGAGGATATTTTATTTTTTACCTTTATCAATCCCTAGCAAAAACCCTGTAGCGGCTGTCCTTCCAGCGTCTTTTGTCACATAGGTCAAATGAATCAATCCATCCCCTGGTGTTGCCCCCGGTGCAAATAGTAAGTCTGACCCAATGTATGACTGACAAGACGAATACACGCTGATGAAGTCACCCTGTACCGTAACCGGTTCTCGGTGACGCACAGGACTAGACTTATCATCGAGGGCAAGTTTCTCACAAGGTACGTATGTTAACTGTGTTTTGTAAGAGCGAAGCTTCGCCAATCGGATTAATGCCCACAATGTAAATCGTGGTTCCCCAATTGCTCGTAGAACCTCACTTTCTACGTCAATATCCGCCATGAGACCCCAACCAACTGACAAGAAGCCAACAACCTTCTTGCCATCCAATTCGATTTCCATCTATCATTTAATTCAATTAGTTTGTATTTTAGTTAACTGCATGTATTCAGTAGGAATTAGTACCTGCAACAGGTAATTTGGTATCTTACCAAGTTAATGGGTATCACCCTTCCCCGCGCCGCCGCAAGGGTCGTTGTAAGAACGGGATTTTTCAAATAATCTACATCTTCCTTCGTATAACTAGCTATTGACCTCGCCAGTCCGTTGCCTGACCCTGCTGCAATTGCTCCCAATGGAATCTATTGTTTGATTAAAGCAGTATTGTTATTGCATAATGCAATTTGCATTGCTTTCTGTATTTTATAAAAGAGAAAAATACACCAAGCATACATGAGATATTCCATCGGAGTCTGGGCGGCTTCGAAGACCATTTACGACTTCGTATAATAACCCATCGCCTCCAACGGTTAGTATTCCGTCAATGCTGGAAAGATCTGAGGTAGATACTACCGAGCCAGCGTGTCCGGATTTTTCTGTTACAATTAGCTCTACCTTAACACCTGCCTCTAATAAGACTGGGTGGACTTTTTCCTGGAAAAGTCAATTTTTATGGGTGACTAAGCATCAATGTAGTACTCAGTACAATGACAGAGAAGGAACTTATTAATGTCTGACTCACATGAAATGTTGAGACGCCTTTGCCTTGACCGCTGACAGGATTGACTAAGACCAAGTATCTTTTAGCAAATGAAACATCGCTTGCTAGTGACAACCTGGAGGTAATTTTTTCCCCGCTAGTTACATCTTGTTCAAGTGCGTCTTTCAATAAGTGATTTGTTATAATTTCGTCTTCTCCATTGAGAACAAGGCTGTTCTCTGCATGATGTTGTCGTTGTTGTCGTTTCGATGATTTTCTTCGGAATAATCTAACGGCATCTTCTTTCCATGTGGTTGCCACCGCCAAATTTTCCTCATAAGAATTACCAGGCTTGCGAATTTCAAAGACAAGAGGCACTTTCTCCCTTAGCTTTGACTTGGACAGAAGGACGCGCTTCCTTCGAGGGTAGAGGTAAAAGCATACGTAAGCCGAGACAAAGCTTGGTCCATTCTGCTTATGACGTAGTGTGTGACAGCCGAATAAATCGTCTATGTTGTAGCGTTCAATCGCTGTCTTTTTCGCACCTTGCAATTGCAGGAGAATCTCTTTGGATGTTAGTATTAGTCTGTAATATTTTTCCTTTCTGGAAAGGCACTGCAACACATCCTCGCGAATTACCCTCTCTTCCGTGTTGTCAGCTTCGGATCCTAAACAATTTGGAGATGTACTGGTTTTAGCCTAGTCTAGTATGACCTTGTTTCACATTGCCCATCTTAATAGTGTCTCACTTTGTCTCAGTTCTCAAGACTCATTTATAGCGTTATCTTGTGTTGAACAATAAAATTGAAATAAAGAGATTTTAATCTTACCAGCAGTTGTCCGAAGGTCGGATTGTGATTTCTTCAAATTTTCCTTTCCTGGCAATTGGAGACTACTGGAGAGAGGAAGGTTGTTATCTTCATCTGGTGAGTTTGAAGGCATCTTTGGTCTATTTTACATGTAAATTGTACAATTGCAAATCGAAAAGTAATTTGTCGAAACGCAAAACTAAAAACGATTTTTAGGGAATGTATCGACTGAAAGGTGATATTATACAAATGTTCTTATCATCGCCAGCGGGGTTTCACCGTTTTACTGCTGTACAAACTCTGGCTGTCATTTTTTTCATGTTTATTGCTATACGATTAGTACAGGAGTATAATAAACACGTGTAATAAATGGTTGCGTAATAAATGAAAAATACAATTATTTAGTAATATCTCCTATCTTCGTCAATTATCTAACTAATGACCACGCCGATATTATCATCCAATCTGCAACAACGATGAAAAACGTATTTTCCAGAAATATGACGATATGAACTTTGCACTGAAGTATTTATGTTATTGTCATGTCAATACTTTGTCTGTTTTCATATCTAATCTATTTTATCCACAAAAGCACAATTTAAATGCTACATTACTATATAGTGTACACAAATAATGAATATGCGTTAGGTTTAATTCAGTATTTGATATAAAACAATTGCATCCGTTTCAAACTTTGTCAGTGAACAAAAACTATATCACTTGTTAATAGTCACACTTTCACATTTCCCCAATCGAATCGCACACAGGTGCACATAACACATTTTATACAGGTGAAGCAGTGGCAGGTGGCAATATGTGGAGTACAGCGTCAAAATCTGGAATCAAACCGACACACGTCATAAACCAATAATTAGTCTTTATAGGCAACAGAGAACATTAGAGAAAATTACTGTAGATTTATGAGTTTGTAGGTAGAACATCAATTTAGTGATTATACAGTCATTTTGCCCCTCTGTTCTTCTGAGTGAAATTCTGATGCGTGTGTCATGGAATAGTACAAAATAATTAATACCAGCGATTGACGATGCTTTTAGTTTCGCCGTTGCTATCGTCAGCCTCAGTTAAAATGAGAATCCAAATTCCAAATCTACTTCCTTTCACTTTTAATCTTCCGCTTAATTGCAGTTTGTGAATAATGACGAATCAGGTAGAATTCGCTTAAGCTATGACTTGTGCAAATCACTTGTGTCGTGCGATCACGTAGATTATTAGATTTATGTGCGTTCTACGTCATCTAATAACACAATGTTTTCGTTAACTATCTACGCACCACGCTGACGCTTACTTAAATCCATTAAATCATTGAGTGAGCAAAGCCGTGAGTATCCATGATGTCATGTTGTGATGCTTTGTTCAGCAGACATCATTGACACAAATCCGTAGAGACATAAACAAACCACATCTCTCGACTCAACGACCTCCCATCTTCAATTAAAGACTTTGTCGTGCTAGTTTAAGTAATACAGCATTTATTGCGCCGTTACTTTGAATTAGTTTGAATATACCACTCTTGGAGCTGAAATTTTTATACGACGTTACAAAAGTGACAAACTGCTTATTTTATTGCTTCATGAAAGAAGTTTAAATTAATGTATGAAGAAAAATGAATATGTGGAAGAGGAAGATCTTTGTCAATTCAGCCAGTGCTTGCATTGCCCCGCTGCTAGCTTACTACAGACACATTTGAGAATAAACCCTATTTACAATGAAGAATTTACGAGTATAGTCAAGCAAAGTTTATGAAACAAAGGAGGGCAGGTAATAAAAGTAACACCGCAAAATAAACTCGAAGACGTATTGTAGAATTGAAATTTAAAATACCGTTTTAATGGCTTACTTAACTTTGCTGTTCCGTCTACGTTCACCCCAAGTCTGTCCTGAAGTGTGATTTACCTTGATGTTTGCAGAAACATCTTCTTAGCAAAAGCTATTCTATGTCATAATCTTATGAAAACAAATCCGTTTTTGCACACAACGCAACGCAACGTAGAAGTTGATTTAATGAAATGAATTTCATGCACCCACTATCACACACAAGTCTTACGCAACGCATTCAACTCCACCAGCACCAACAACTGCAGAACAAAAAGATCTTGCAGTGATTTCTCCTCCACTCAACGGAATGACTTGATATTTGGTAATGGTGCTATGCTGGCGGATCAATGATCATGTGCCATTTCAGTTTTTACTATTACATGACGTGAGTGCGAAATGAATGCTATTATGCTGCAAAGCGGCAGATAGCATGAGATTGTGTACACACAAACACACACAAAAACTTATGCAGGCAAATATTTGTTGATTATGTAGGTAGATATTTCTTTTCTATGTCAATTATGCTCACTTCCGGGGAATGCTCTCTTTCAGCTTACTTTTTTTTTGAATGAATAAATGATTTTTAGGCGTGAGTATTTAACAATGAAAACCGCATGTGAGATCTGACCGCATGCACTGAAAAACTGTTTCATTATATAAAATTTAAATTGCCCCTGGCCCCACTGGCTCGTTTAGTTGTTTCTTGTTTATGAGTGGTGAACTCTGTTCTTTTCATAAATGGCCTGAGTTACGTGGTACAGAGTAGAAGCGGTTTTTAAAGTAAAGTAATCTGTAGACATGATTTTTATGAAATCCGCAATCAATCTCTTATGTAAAAAGCGGCCAATTGTAGTGCTATGCTTAGAAATTTTTTTGACAAGATAAAAAATTGCTCGTTGAACGAAAATACCTTTTAAAGTTGTATTATGCTTTTCTAGAACAATCCATGTCCATCTTTAGAGGGTGAAGGCACAAATCATGCGATACTCGCTTTTACTGTAAAACCACTTGATAGGTGTAAAACCACTAAAAACCTCACGATTCTACTTAAATTCTCACTTTTAATGAACTGATTTTGTTGGAGTTGCCAGCGAAGGGAGTAGTGGTTAGTTATAGTGTGTGGTAGGCTAACTGACTGACCATGCGTGATATACCTCTGGTTTCTATCAAATTCCCAGCATTTTTTTCCTCTATTTTTGTTTTTAGGAAAGTCTGATTCTGGTTATGAAAAACCCACGACGATCCACTAAAAATCGATATTTTCTTTTGCATGTCCACTTCTATCACCATAGACTGCGTGGGCATTGTTCTTCTGTAGTAGTTGCCACAGCCGTTGTTGCACTGTGTTGATTTTGATCATCCGTGAATGATACTGCCTTGCTTCTTATTAAAAAAGTGTAATAATTCTTCCCGAGATATAATAATAATAATACGATGATGGTTTTGTTCTGCTTAAAAGATTTATTGTAGTTTATGATTAAGGTGATGATGCTGTTGCTGCTGCTTCTGAAATAAAACTGCTTCTGCCAGCGTTTGGCAGTAAAAAATAAATCTCATTCAAATACGACCGAGTAGAAAGACCTGCGTAGTATGCACGGATTTTCAGTGTAATAGTTAACCAACCATTATTGTATTTTTTTATTGTAAGCTAGCACGCGCTCTCTTCAGAATGTGTACCCAACACACAATTTGGGAAAAATATTAGCGTGGTAACAATACGATGGGATCTAAATACTTGTTCTTCAAACGCCAGCTTGTTGCATTTCACATCATCAGAAGAACGCTTACGATGTCATGTCATCATCGTCATTCATGGTGATGCCACCAAAAGGGAGTGAATATGAATTCATGAAGTGGGAAAAATAATGTCAGCGATCTCGATATACCTGCGAGATTACGGCATTTGTTCTGTATTGTTGCCAACAAGCTGAAACGGACATCGTTCATTGTTTGATGTGCTTGCTGTCTAAATCGAAATCTGAGGTAATGATAACGAAACAAACTGTGTAAATATTTATGTGGCGATGTTCAAGCTAGTTTTCATGCAAAATGACTTTCTGATATGGCACATTGGTATGTAAGAGGAGGAAAATAATGCTTCTCTGAGATTTACTAAATGGTTATGGTTATGTGTTAGTAAATATCGAGTTAGTTATGGGCTGCCTACTAGAAATGACAATTAACAAACCTACAGCGAGCAATCATAAAAGAGTCGTGTTATAGCAGGAATCATATAGCCGGTATATCCTAACTGGGCAGTTCCCTAACTGATCTCGTAGACGTAGTGGCATAGTCGTTGTCAATACTATTCATTTATGACTTATATTTACCGTATTTTCTGATAAATGTTACTAAATGAAGAATTATGTTCAGACTTCAGACTCTGAACTTCAGAGTTAGTACTATGCTACCTATTTAAATCTGTAATGTTTGTTTTTAAAATTAGTGACCACTTAAATAATGCTTGGATTTTTTTCCTTCGTTTCGTTTCCATTTCATAAATATTATGGCATAGCAATTAGCAATATTAAAGTTTAAAAACATATATAAATCTTGTAATGAAACAATAAACAAATAATTCTATTAAGCACGCTAAAGATTTTACACTGGCCCACAATTTCCACCTGGTTGATTTACAACGCCATCAAAAGAGAACAAAGCATAGCCAATTATTATCATACATTATTATTAATATCAACACATTACAAATTACAGGGTGATCAAAAAGAAACTATGCAGTGATAATTCTACGAAATGTTTGTGTTCAGCGACAAGAATTAGAAATCAAACAGTTTTGGACCGATGCTGATGCCGCATCTGTGCACAATCTCCATTTCACATCATTGCATTTTAAATTATTGTCGCGGAACTCTAACATTTCGTAAAACTTCACTGCATAGTTTCTTTTTGATCACCCTGTACAATCACAATGCTTTTGAAGGAGAAATTGAAATTAGATTTAAAATGTTGATATGACGCTTACAAGAAATACCTTTTTAAGGATCACCATTAATTAAACAATCGTCTCGACTGTCTGGATTAGATGAGAGTTACAAAATCAACTTTTAAATTTATCAAAATGTGCGTTTAATTTAATACATACACGTCGATTCGAAAAGATGACGCATGAATGACGCATGACGTTGATCTCAAGAACGGGAAGCATTGAAAAGTCTCAGGTTCACCAACTGCAGCGCCAAGCAAAGTGTAGGCTAGAATAAAACAGAGGACGGCTTTTCCCCATTCATTCCCATGTTTTAGCCTAAAACTTTTATTAGGAGAATCTCATCCTGCAAATGCAATCAAGTCAATGTCATAGCCCCAAATGTAATTTGCAAAATATTTGCAAGTGACTGATAAGATAAATATTAATCGCAAGAAACTTGGGGATAGTTATATACAATAACTATGCAATGAAAAGTGAATATATTTAATATAGTTAATAGGAATAACTAGTAGAGTTTGCCTGTAAATCTTATTTGCAGGTAGTTGGTAGTAGGTACGATTTGACATTTTCAGCAGTTTTAAATAGTTACCGGAATCTTAATCTTTGTGACGTCAACATGCAAATGATGGCTCAGGACGATTGGCGAACGCCGACCTTTCGGCAAAATATGGTGTCAAAAATGTAAGACTGAATTTTTAGCTGCAAATAAATTTTACATTTAAAGGGGTTAGGCTGGTAAATTTGAGCAAAAAGTTTGTTTTCATCGCAGTTTTGAGAACATTTTGATTATCAGCGAAGTTGTTAGATTATCAAACCATCGTCGCGTTGACTCCCCATTGTTGTAGCTAATAATCAGTGAATAATGTTTGACATTACATTGTGTTTCAGAGAGGAGGCGATCCAACAATGCGGAGCTAATATGAATGCAAGTGACCTGGAAAATCAACTATTCGGCAAAGCAAGACATAAGGTATGTAAATTCTAACTACGCTGTCACATTATTTTATCTTACAGAAGACATTGCAATAAATATATTGGAATCCAATAATTGGATCATTTTTATAATCTAGGAAGAATATATGAGTTTGATGACCCGCATTATAATGCATATTAAGGAAAGAGGTTCTAAGAAGCACGGGCCGGGGGTCATGGGGCAGCCGAACCAAGGACAAGGTAAATTATAATATGGTACATCGTGGTACAGATTCAAGCAACCTAAATTCAAATTCGGAAGAATTTCAACCGGGAAACCTTTCTCAATGTCAGAGGCATTCCAATTTATTGAGTTAAAAACAAAAACACTCCCTCCGAGTCCCAAAGACTTATACAATGTTTACAATTACAAATTGTAATTTACAATATAGTCATGTATACTGGAAAGAGTGCAAATTCTTTGTTAGTATATTATTCTACAAAATAGTGCATTGAGGCCTCAAGCACCATTATAAAATTTACCCTTTCCTAATTTTCCAATAATATAAAATCACGTAAGGAGGCGGTGTTATTGATTTCAATTTCAATAAAATCATTCTCATTCGTACTAGAGCAGTTTGGCCCTTTACGTTTAGGTCTATAATGTAGTAACGTATTTTGTTTAGGGGGAGGTGGTCAGATGGGTGGTCCTATGCAGGGCGGTGGGCAGGGAAACATGGGCATGATGAATCCGATGACTTCAATGGGACAAATGAATCAAATGAATGTTAATGTAATGGGTCAACAAGGAATTGTTCACCAACTGCAACAGCAGCAAATGGTGCCTCAGATGCAAGCCGGGATGAATCAAGGTGCCGGACAAATAATAGGAGGAATTCCGCAACAACACGCCAATCAACAACAACAGCAGCAGCAGCAGCACCAAATGCAGAACCAGGGTCAAGGGCAAATGATGAACCCCAATCAGAATCAAATCACACTAGGCATGAATCAAGGCCAAATACAAATGTCTCAGATGCAGCACATGCAAAATACGCAAATGGGAAACCCACAAATGCAGCAACAAGTCCAATTGCAAAATGTGCAGATTCAACAAGCCTTGATGCAAGGAAACTCCCAACAAATCATGATGCAAGGTAACCAGCAGCAAGTCATGATGCAGCAAGGCAACCAACCTCAGCAGTCAATGATGTCAGGGGGTCAGCCGCAAATGATGATGCAGGGGAACACGTCGCAGCAACAGTCCATGATGCAGGCAACTTCACAGGCGCAACAACAACAAGTTATGTCGGGAACACCACAACAACAACAGCAACAAGCAATGATGCAGGGAGGCCCTCAACAGCAACAAGCTCAACAGTCACAACAAGGAATGATGCCGGGGCCTCCACAGCAACAGCAACAGGGAAATCAGCAGCAACAACAACAAAGTAATGAATCAGGATTTATGATGAACCAGAATGACAGAACCCACATGACATAATTTAAAAATCGTAATTTTTTAAATTTTTAATAGTATTGCAAGTCAGAGGCATTCCTAATGCGCAAATGGTAGGAAATCGACTGATGACCCCTCAGACAAACGTTTCCACTCCGATGACTGTTATGCATGCGCAGCAGCAAAGGAAGCAACAACCACGGCAGATTGTTCCTAGTAGTGTAAGTTGTAAAACATTTCCTTTTACATTTGTCGTGGTAGTTATAACTGATAGCGAGTTAAAATTTTACACCAAAAGTTAGTGTAATCACATTTGTACACTTATCGATTATTTCCATCTAATAACGCATGAGAAAGCAAAACTGGCGCATTTATATAATACGAAAGAGTAGTTGAGTAGGTGGCTTCCCTGAGAAGTGTTATATTTTAATTTTTCATTTGAAGTATAGGTTTGAGAATTTTTGTAGCAACCACGCTTTAACATCCGACGTTCAGTTAACGTGCGTAGATGTTTTACATACGTAACTGTAGTTTTATTTAGAGTTCAGAGTACAGTGCACAGAATCAAATCTTGTCTGAACATAGGTTACCCCTTTTGCCTACAAAAAGGAAATATTTTTATTTCGCAGAGAAAAAAAAATTGCACTTATGTTGCACCAGATTTTGCACATTTGTCCAATACCGAATTATGCTACATTGTTTTCGGGCGTTCACCAGCCAGCCTTTGCATCTGGCATCCTGCATCCTTCGTTTGTTAGAGAGAAGGGTTACCTCAATAGTATGCATGCATGAAGTGATTTACCGTTTGTCTTCTAATAATTGTCTTCAATCCAATTTTATCTGGGTCAATTAAACCGTCATAACACAGTTTTCCTATCATATGGCTACTTTTTCTAGTACATATTAGACATTTCTATCCATTTGTAATTGCTTGATAGAACAAAGACTAACACCAAATATAAAATAACCAAGTAATTTGTTAAACACCTATCTTCTATTGAAATGATTAGCTAACTAACTAGTAATACTTTTAGCCCTGAAAAGGCAAAATGTTATGTTTTATAAAGGTTTTAGTGGGGTTTGAGGAAGATTCCCACTGGCCCATTACGTCACCACTACCACTCAGGTTTACCACTTTCCCTATGCACCACTGTTTTTTCTTTATCATGGCGGGTTATACATACTAAAGAGATATCGTTTGATAATTATTTTAACTGTGCCAAATGACTATTGAATGAGGGGGGTCCTCAGTTTTGTTCTGTTTTGTTTGTCAATTTGGCAGTTTCGTCAACCTATCTCATAGTATAATGATATATTTATTCATAATAAAACTTAAAATAAGTGGTAAAGGGGATAGATTGTAGTTGGTGAGGCGAAGTGACAAAAGGAGGCTGTTGGAATCTTCCGGTCCCACTTTTTGCCGCATTCTACCTATCTGTAATTATCTGCATTCCACATTCTTAGCATACTTGAACTTGTTTCAGCATTCACAAATCTGTTAATATCTTGGACTAAATTTACAGCCAAATTTACTTTTCGATTGTTTACATAGAAACGTTTACGACCTGCGATGACGCTTCTCAGTATAACTCACGCATTACAGTCACGTTAACGTTACCTAACCTAATATGAAATACTCCAGAGGACGTTATATAGTTTAGATGTTGATTTCTGATCGTCAATAACAGACCTCTTTAACTGAAACCCAGCGAATCGTCCACGTTCAATATTACTTGCTTGAGAAAAATGAATTAACAGAATGATAAAATGATAACTTGTTTGTATTCATCAAGGCGATGGGAATTCCTCGACCTGAGCATGGGCCTAATTATTCGATGAATAGGTTATTTTATGGGTCTAATGTTTCACAGGTATGATTTTGCTTGTTTTCAAAACTAAAGATTTCTTCCTTTAAAACATATTTTGGCTTTTCTAACAACTTTTGACCTTTGATGCTTTCGAGACACGCTCTCCATAGTCGACAATTAGACTTGTGACGTTTCTATTCATGTATATGTACGTTAAAAGTAGATTTACTACAGTTATTGCTACTACTCTGTTAGCCTTTGGACGGATCATTCTATGATTTTTTATGATGTACACTTTGTATGAAAATTTTTTATATCAAGTTACATATTATGAATAGGACAATACTATGAATGCAAATTTTCATACAAAAAATTGGCATTTATTACAATTTATTAATCAACGATTGAAAATAACCAGCAATGGAAACAGAAATACCCTTAAGACTGTTAAAATTAGTATTATATGCTACTACAACATTATGAAGTCTTCGTTCTAGGTTTATGTAATTCTTCTTTCTCGTACCTACTACCTACTAGGTAGTACCTAGATAGGCAGCTGCCAAACCGTTTTTCGTTTTTTTTTCTGTCTCAGGCAGAAGAGCATGATTTCTGTGTCCTTTCGTGTATATTTTTGAAAAATGTAGTCCTCGTAAACAATTAGCTTTCCACCTCGTTTACTAGGCGAAAATTGTATGTCATCAACAATCTACTCGTCACTCTTCAAATCCCAAAAAGTAAATGATTGAAAAGATTTTGTTTGCTGGGAATGGTCGAGGTTTATGCATTTCTGTATGCAATTTTTTTGTATGCAAATTTGCATTATTCCTATTCATAAAAAGTAACTTTCATAGTACAGATTTTCATACAATGTGTACATCATAAAATTTTTTTTAGAATGCTCCGGCAATCTGTGTTAGCATAGCGTGTTGCTGCTGGGTTTAGAATATGTCATCTACATTTTTGTCGTCAACATTAACTCTTTGTGTGAAGTTATTACTGTCCGATGCATAGGTGCCTAAAGCGTGTTACAATTAATTCTTAGAAAAATCATGATTTTTGACACTACATGAGAATATTACATATATAATCGTTCTAGGAAATTGCGCTATTTAATGTCAACTACATAGTGGTGCTTCACATTTATTATTGCATTTTTAGTTTTCCGCTTTGCATTTTTGTCATTTTTATTATTTAGATTATGATAAAAGTAACATCATAGCCTTGACACACCATTTAATTAGCCGTTTTAATGTGTAATCTCTTACTTGTAGGTAGTTCTCTATACCTACACAAATTACGTAAGCTCATCTCATTAATTTGCTTTCGCAATACACATTCGGCGATTTTATAGACACATTAATTTGTAAGATTCCACATTAAATTCTAATTAATCGGTGATGTGAAGGCCTTCCCGACGTTATAAATCCCAAATTAATTTTTTTTGTCACGTACACTTCTTTTCTGTTGCTGTGTTGCTCAGACGTTTGTATGATAGCTTTGGTCATTTGGAGTGTGGTATTGGAAATTGGAAACGCGTAATTAAAATCTTGCAAATTCATTTCAACCACTTAAGACGAAATCCCAGTTTAATACCACTTCAAACTACTTTGATTTGCATATTTCGCCTGCCCAGCGAGAGAAGTTAGAAGACTTCATTACTTCCAGTTGAGATGGCGATGAATTCGCATCCTGAAGATAACAGCGCATTTGAAGAAATGCTCACTAATAGGGACTTCCAACACCGGATAACGGCACCAGGCTTGGTTGGATCAACCGGGTTAAACGTTCCAAGAAACGTATCTCTAACAATGGTAACAATGACACCAGCACCTACTTTGATGGCGGGCAGAAGATCTAACAACACCACATTAATTCAAACGACCGGTTTGCGTTTAACATCTGGTGGTCCACAGGAAAGGCCTCCAGAGTGCAATACTACTTTGATTATACCTTTCGAAAACATTCAACTTGCAAGCGATGGATTTATCATACATACTAATAGTTTGTTTAGCTACCCAACATTAAATACTGCCCTTGCACCTGCACGACAAGGCTTTGTGCCGCGCTACAACAATACCAGTGTTGTGACGTCCATAACTAGACCAATCATGACCCCTGTACCCCAAAATACGTTGCCAGGGCCATTTTTAGTAAGTGGTGGTTTTGGCTTTTGTAAAATTGCAAATTCACACCTACTTGTATGCAAAATATCAAAGATAATTTTGTGTTGTGTGTAAACAGCATTTTCCAATATGTCTCAGATTAAACTACATTCTGAAGAACTGCTCTGATGTGTTTGTCATTCATGTGCAAAATTTGAAAGCTATCGTAGATAAGTATAGGCATATTCTGTGTTAATAAGATGCTTAATTAACCATGTGATATAATATATGCGTGTGTGCCAAAACCGTAGCACATGCAATTCTATTATTACAATTGCGTGGAAAATTATAGTAGTGAATCTAATTTGTAATAATTGCAAAAAGGATGAGCGAGTGGTTAAGAGAAAGCACTGAAATAGAGTGGTTCACTACTTTCAATTTTCTTCGTGCCTGAGCTCATACGTTAGAAAGCGAAGGCAGCTTTATGTAATACTCACTTGTGAACTGTTTGGGAATTGGCCACTAGCAGACTAAAATGCCATGTTTGTAATAATTTAGATACAAGATGTTCGGGAAGAGTTTAAAATAAAAATTGGATGCTTATAATAATGTCAATTTTAGGTCGAGAGTTCAATGCCGGTGCAATTTTCTCCCGGAGTCTCGGGTTCCAACATCCAGCCGAGAAATGTTGGTCCATTTGTACAGTCCAGTGTTACGCAGAGTATGTCATCTCCGTCCCCTGGTGGAGTTAACGTTGCTGGGTACATTTAATATCTTAACACGAAGCATTCTTAATATGAATATTTTACTCATTTCCATTTCTAATTTTACAGGCAAATGTCACAACCACAGACGCAACCACAACAGCAGTCCACATTCGTGAATTCGCCAGGATCACAGAATATCATGCACCGACCCCCCGGTCCAGGGGTAGTTGGTGGCCTTAGTTCCTTTCAAAGTAGGTTTGCGTTGAATTAACTTTTAAATATATAATAATCAAATTCTATTTTTGACGGTTGGTTTAAATTTTGTGCCTTGCTTTGTAGATCAAATGGTTAATGTGCCTTCACCCAACACCAATGTGAACACGCCTATGCCTATGGCACCTACTCCAAGTCCACGGAATGCTGAAGATCAGGCGTGTTTTGAGAAAATTAAGGAATTAAAAAAGTATACTGATTTGCTTCAACGAATGATAGCTAAAATCGGCAACGATGGTACTTTTACTCAACCAAGAAGTCTTCTTATGTACTGAAACCATGTGAACTCACATTCATTTTTTTAAATTTTGGCAGATGTCGAGAAGTCTAGTAAAATGAAGAAATTGCTGGAGATTCTTACTAACCCGAATCAACGTGTCTCTATGGAAATTTTACTTAAATGTGAAGTGGCACTAAAGAAAATGGAAAGAGTATGGGAAACTGAACAAAGATTTGAATTTACGTTTTAACCGGTCACATTGGTCAAATAATACACTCTAAAAGATGTATATATTTATAACTCAAACCAGTGTATACGAAAATTCGTCTTTATAAGTTAAATATACACGTTACGCTGTATTAGTTAATAAAATTTGCATGTTTATAAATTATGAAAATCAAGATGCCTAAATATAGTAACTATAACGACTATGAATGCAATGATTGAACGACTACCTGTTTCTATGCTGAATATGCGCGAATGAATATAGGCAATGACATATACGTGCACCAGTTCATTCATTCAAGAATTTTAAAATCAAGCCATATTTCGAATTAAGCCATTTCGAAACGTTTTACTCTCTATCTTAATAATGAAAAATTATAACTGTAGTTTCAAGAACATAAGTTACCGTTTAGTGAAAAATATTAAAATACGAAATGCAATGCTTCCTTGCAATTTAATTTTCTCTCATAGTTAATCAAATCAGGTAGTCAGTATTTGATACTACAAGACCGATCGCGATTTACTTTGTATTTTGAAGTTTACATGTGCTTTTTGCATTCGGGCAATTTTAACGAGTGTATAATTTTACCAAGTATGACTGCAGTTAAGGATTAACTATGTTAATTAAAACATTGAAGTAATATGATATGTAATATGAGATTGTTTATGTTGGGTGTTACAGCAGCAACATGATACTGGTGGTGTGTTGGCACCAACCACCACGTCTGTGCCAACTCCTCAACCGAAGGACCAAACTTCACCCTTCCAACAAATTCAGGATGCTGTGCTGGCCTCTATCAAGAACGGATCATCCGGTCACACTTATTTAAGAACTTTTCGACAATCGGTGGAAGCATTAACTGGACAACCATTTGCGTAAATCATGTTTATATGCTTTTTATAACGCCTTGTCAAGTTTCGATGTTCAAATTTTAAACATAACTGGTTTATGCATTTTAGTACCATACCAGACCCCCCTGAGCCCGAACCAGAATTTGTTGACAACGAATTGTCTCTGGATATTCCAAGTGTTCTTCGACGGGAGTTGAAAATCGTTGATGATGATCGCTTCAAGGTATAATAATCATCTTGTTAGCCGCTTTGAAACGTAATGAGCATATTGATATTTAAATAATAATTTGCACTTGTAATAGGTCACAGTAGTTAGAAATCCGCGAAGCTGCATGAGCGTTGTGCTTCATGTATCGCTGGTGGAGACACGTCTTCCTCGAGTTCCGCCGTTAAAAATTAATATACCACCAGGTTATCCAGATGAAAGTCCTAGCATCGTTGACTTGAAAGCTGTTTACGGTAAGAGTGACATATCAAATGCCAAGTGTTTTTGAAGGTTATAAATAAATCCAAGACGAATTCCAGAGAAATCTAATATTATCTGGTTTTATATTTTTTTAGGATCGTCAGGATTTTTAAACTCTGTCGCCAAAACACTAAAATCTCGCATCTTACATTTACCTCCGCGATTCACTGTACTGGAATTATTAAGATGTTGGGAAATGAGTGTTCGCCAGGTTTCCAATCCGCAATATAAAGCAACTGCAGCTTCGCGGAAGCAGGTTTCCCATAGTATGGCAATGTCATTCTTATAATTTTGCGAATTACATATATTACAAACTGTCGTACTACTACTTTCAATCAAAATCACAGTTTCTTCGCATTATGTACATTAATTTTATTCCGTGAATGATTAATGGATTGATTAACTAACTATGTATTTTCACGCAAAAACTGTAAAAAATATTGTGATTATGTTACATATAATTTATAAGGGAAATCTGGTAGGACTTCCATAGGATTGTCGTTATCGGAAGCACCAGTATAATCCTTTTATTATGCATAATAATATGCCTAAAAGTAGTCATATTTTAAAAAATCTTTAGAGTAGAGTTTTAGTTGTTAGTCCCTAGATTGTAGAATGGAAACACACTTACTGTTATGGTGTACAATTAATTTATCTCAACGATTGTTGTGGTAGAACTGAGTCCGGCGTAAAGAACGCCCACATCAATTCGCTGTTCATGTTCAACTTCATTACACAGATCGTAATTCCTTGAACCTGTAATCGGTTCCAAAATGTGTAATTACTAATTAGATAGCATTATTTGCTAGTAAAGTGATGGAATTAAATCGACGTTTATATTTTAATAAATAAAGCATTACATAACATGAAAATTTCCCTTTTTTGCGTTAGCTTCTATTTATTACGCATAGTATTTGATCAAGCAGGGATAGGGAGGCCCTGGGCCTCTGGGGCCGCATCATTCAAAAAGCAAGCAAGTTTGTAAGCAGCTATGCAGCTTGATAGTTGATAGTATACGGTGTACGGTGACCGTATTACGGTCGAAGGATGACATTTTACAGCACGCACAGAGTCTTAAAGTAAAACCAAATGTCAGTTCAATTTAGGTCACATATTTAAAATTAAAATACCCATTATACTATACAAAAAGTAAAAATGAAAAAAAAGCAAGATATTGTTAGAATAATGGTAGTAGAATTGCATATTAAATATATGCGAAACTGTCAGTAAAATATGCAATGTAACAAGTACGGACTGACTGGCTGAGTCAATCAGATTATCAGACAATTACAATGATTATCTCACGCAGTCTCAAGTCTTCAGCTTTATGAAATACAGTTCCTACATCCGTTTCCATTGGTGATGATTATATTATTGTTCAACTGGAAAGCATATTATTTTTCAGTTCAGTTCTATATGTGTAACTAGCTGTTGTACATAGACACCTACAAATTGTACATACAACTACAATGGTTATGAGTCATGTACGTTTTTGTAACTGCGAGTAAATATGTAAAAAAGGGCATCAAATCAACGTAAAATATGTCAATACATTTTGTAATAATATGGAGCAGAGCAGGCAGACGAGCAGGAGCAGAGTTTTCACATATCGATGATGATCTCTTTGTTTCCTCTGCAGAGCTCTGTTTGGTGTTTGGGCTTGAAAGATGAAAGATGAAAGAGCGTCTACTAAACGTAATTCGACGATGTGTGGTCCTTCGCTTATTTGCATACGATGAATACGATTAAGTTCACGCCACGGGCCGGCCTGAGAATTTTAATTCGCTCACCATCTTTCGCATCAGGATTCCTGAATCAGGATTGTTCTCGCGCAGTCCAAGAAAGAGACAGACGCAGTGTCTACAAATTTCCTTTATCATAAATTCCAAAAAGTGACAGGGTACTTTTCCAGTCTGTTTAATTCGTTACAGTGTTAAGTTCTCGATATGCAGAAATTTAACTTCTCGTTTGACATTAAAAAGCTGTGCGAAAAGAGTCTTTTGAAAAGACTACATTTTTCCAACTTCTTAAAACTGTTCTCTTTAGTTTAATTGCAATTTTGTCGATGGGAAAGAGTTTCAAAAAAGAATCAATTATCCAAGTGCATGACTCAACTCAATTGAAAAGATCTCAACATGGACGGAGGCGGTGGTGTTCTCCAGCATCACATGGGATCAAGTTGTACAAGCAGTGATTTAAATCCAAAATCGTATTGTGGCGGTGGGTCGTCCCTCTGGCATGGCCTAGCGGACGCCACAGAACGTGATGTTGAAATATGGAGGAAATTTGAAACAGTTCCTCCGATTCCTGGATTCAGTAAAAGTTTTATTGCTGTTTCGTATAAGGAAAACCAGGTCAGGCAACCGTCAATATCTTCGTGGGCGTGGTTCAAAGTTGTGTAAATTGTTTAAATAAACAATTATGAAGTACATTGTTTATTATTTCAGGTGGATTACTCCAGGAACGAAGAAACATTTGCATGCGAGATCTGCAGGTACCTTATCGATAACGGGGTCACCAACATCATCTTGACAGCCAACTATAATTTGAAAGATGATGAAGTAAATTTGGAAAGCTCATTTTAACTGAAAGTTTCTTTCATCTTTGGAGTCGCTACAAGAAGTAATCAAAAAATGAAAAACCATTCTTATTCGTAGGATATCATGAAGGATTCCGAACTTGCCCCAGAATTGACAGTTGTGGGGGACTCCGATTTGTACGAGGGTGACATTGATGTGGCAGTAGTCGTACTTCGAACAGCGGAAGGACTTGTACGGCAGCGAAAAACTTATCATCTTGTCATAGAAATGCTGTCAGTGTCCAGGTAAGAGCGGCCAATCCACGAGGTTTGGAATATTTTATTCGTATTTAATTGACATCCGTTGAATTCCTTTTTTAGTGTTGGAGTCATTGTAGTTGGAAATCCGTTCGCATTCAAACCTGTAAGAGAGCCCAATTGGAAACAGTTTGTTTCCTACTTGGAAACCGAGGGAATTTTGCAAGATCATTTGGAAATTGTTTGCGCTAGACACCAGAGAGTGAATAAGAATATTTACAGTTGCGCGGACCTTCAAATTCAATCTCCTTTGGGCGGCTGCCCGGACTTTTGTGGTATCATGGAATGCGGTCACTTTTGCCCTTATCAGTGCCATGCGGAGGGTCACGATAATGAAATTTACCGCTGCAACCAACCATGTAGCCGAATTTGTGGATCGGGGCACGAATGCAAGCAAAAATGTTGGGAGCTCTGTGGAAAATGTTACCATGTAATCACAGTTGATCTTAGCTGTGATCACAGAAACATTTCAAAGAAGCAGATTTTCTGTTACGAGGTACTTTTCATGGTAATACACTTTTAAGCACGATTGCTAATTATATACTTAATCTACATTTTAACTATCCTTCAGCTTGAAGTCGCCAAATGTATGCAACCGATCAAGAAGCGCCTTTCTTGTGGTCACTGGACAATTGAAAAATGTTCGATAAAGAACGAGGACGAAGAATGTCATAAGTTGTTAACTTATATACTACCATGCGGTCATGAATTTGCATTTAAATGTTTTGAGAAAGTCACGGAGGACAAAGTGAAGTGCCTTGTCGAAGTACAAAGAGAATTTCCTTGCGGTCATCATATTGAATTGAAGTGCTACGAAGAGAAAGAATCAATCGAGGAATTGCATTGCAAACAGCTATGTGGTAAAACGTTAAATTGTGGACATCTCTGCGAAGAACCTTGTCATTTAGTGGATCCCGAGCATACAGATAAATTTAAGTGTAAAAAGCAATGTGAAAGACTTTGCCATCGTTCAGTTCATGTGTGCAATGCGAAACATCCTTGTTTCGAGATATGTCCACCTTGTTCCAATGAGTTTGAATTTAGGCTGCCCTGTAAGCACACCGTTAAAATTCACTGTTCCGATCCTGATCCAGAGAAAAATTATTTTTGCAAGGAAACATGCGGATTACTCCACTTTGAATGCAGACATGCATGTCTCAAAGCTTGTGGTGAAAGCTGTGGCCAGTGTGAGGTGAGCAATGAATTACTTGATAAATTTATTATTTCATGACCCAACATTAATTATAATATCCTTTTTAGGAAATTGTAACGAAAGAAATTCCGACATGCCCCAGACGCCACCAGATAGTGTTGAAATGTCATGAAGAACCACCTGAACTCTGCAAATACAAAACACCCTGTAGAACTATATCGTCATGTGGTCATTCGATTTGGCTGCCATGTCATGAAGCCGATAATTTATCACCAAATAAACTTGCTCGAGTATGTCCATCAAACTGCAGGAATCGTGACTTCGTCAAAGAAGGAGAATGTGGACATCGCTGTAGAAATGGTTCTTGTATAAAATGTTATCAGGGTCGTTTTCATTGTCGGTGTACTGAACCTTGTGGGAAAGTTTTAATCTGTGGCCACAGGTAACTGTTTATTTGAAGGGTTTTGTAACATTTTTTTTTATAAATCAAACATGATAATGACAGAGTTTGGGTAAGGATCGTAGTTAAACGACTTATACATTGTTTTACTATTCTAATTTAGTTGCAACATTCCTTGTAATATGGTGTGTCCCCCTTGCCGGAATCCTTGTTTCAATCATTGCCCTCACAAAAAATGTGACTTTGAATGCGGTGTGCCTTGCGTCTGGGATTGTCAGGTAAAGGTGTTACTTTTCGACACTTAAAGTTACACGCTGAATTTTTTATTGTAGCAATGATATTTTTTCTGTAAATTTTATAAAGGCACCATGCTCATACGCGTGCAAACATTCAAAGTGTACAAACAAGTGTTCTGAGGTCTGTAATAAGAAGCGCTGTAACGAACCGTGCGATAAACTATTAAAATGTGGACACCCTTGTGTGGGATTTTGCGGGGAACCTTGTCCACAGTTGTGCCGGATTTGTGATCCAGCAGATTTGGCCGAAGGTAGTCTGTTGGGAACGGGGGAAGTCAGCGACGAGGATAGGTAATCATTGGAATCATTGCAATCTTTGGTTTGGGCCTGTTCGTTAACCTGGCTGATATATTCTTTAGATTTATTTTATTGGAAGACTGTGGCCATTGTATTGAGAGTGAAGCTATGGAAAACTGGCTGGAAGCGCAGAGCAAAGGAGATGAAATCTTGCCCTTTCGATGTCCAATTTGTATGTGGAGAATTCACTGGATTCATCGATTCTCCCACGCGATGCACGAAAGACGAAAGTTGATAGATTCTATTCGCAAGAAAATTTTTGGCTGTCCCATTGAAATTGACAGTGTCATTGCAGAAATCGAATCTAAAACGAGTGAGGAAGTGGAAAAATACGAGAATCCATTATTCATGGATTTTTTGGACGTTTTAATGAAGCGGGTTCGCCAAAAAAGATATATGCCTCCAAATTCCAAACTGTCTTCCGTAAGTTATTTCTTTGAATGTTGCATTGTTATTTGTGTCTGGGGGACTAATGGTGTATTACTGTTTGTAATTTGTAATACAAATTTTGTATTACTGTCATTTATAGATGTCGTTCGAGAAGGTTAAGTTTTTGGAATGGATACATTCAGAATGGATAGCTCTGAACGAAATGCTACAAATTCACCTAATAGACATTCCCGGAGATTTCTTTTGCACACTTGAGCAATGTTGCAGTGACTATTTGTTTATGACTTACGAAGATCGTCGTTGGCCTTTGCATCCGAACGAGATGAGATCCCTTCGGAGGGAAAGAGTTCGTCTTGACGACTTTGCACTACTCTACTCGTATATGTCACCGACTAAGAATCCAAATAGTCCATTTGAGAATCGCTTTACGAAAATTTTGTTCAGGGAGGCAGAGACCTGCGTGCTGATGCTTTCCCCTTACACGGAAGCTTCACAGCAGTATGTTGATAAAAGGCTGAAAGTAAGTTTCCTACAATTAATGTTTTAAAAACGTTTAAAAAGATTATAATGACAATTTTCTTTGTATTTCGGGTTTAAAGGAAATCGATCGAATACTTAATACGACGCTGAAAATATCCGATATGGAGCGACTCACAATTGTATCTGCTTTTGGTCAAAAGTCAGGAAGATGGTTCAAGTGTAAAAATGGCCACATTTATGTGATCACGGAATGCGGTGGTGCTGAAGAGTTAGGAACATGCAACGAATGTGGAGCAGTAATCGGGGGCGAAAGACACAAGATGGCTGCAGAGAATTATCTTGCTTCGGAAATGGACGGTGCTGTTGAACCTATATATCCGAATTCTCTTAATCGACTACCGTAAGAATACACTTTTATAGGAATTTTAGTGAACAGGTAAACTTATATTAGCAAGTCTCAATTGAGGAATGAATTAATATAATCTATGACTGTGTAAATTTTGCGTAAAATGAAATTGATCTCATAGACAATGACCAGTGTTTCTAAATGAATTTTAAGCATTGTATTTTTACTATCTGATATAAAAATAATTCTCGGTTTTTGTTGTGTTTGTATTAGAACGAATTTCACTTCGAATCAGTTATACCATCCAGCTTGGTAATCGTTAACATTGATTTTTACTTTTATGTAGGATGAATTCTTATTGCCCAATTTGTAATAAGTATATTGTTTGTAGAGGATTGAATTCAGTACAGTTATAGTGTACTACTCCTAGTCTGTAGTGTTCCTAAGAATGTTGTTTCTGGTTAGAAATTAATTCAATGTTGTAAAACCCTTTTCCTTTAATTAACTGTACCTTGCATTTTTGGGACGAATAAATGCAACCTACAAAGGGTTCTTTCAAAATAAATGCTGTTAAACTACCGTTAGCGTAAAACCTGAGTGAAAGTTGTAAATTGCAAACGCTAGTCGCTAGTTGATCAACGACGTGATTCTTTATGACAACATAAGAAGGTGATTAGTAAGGATTAAAAGTGAAAGTCAGGAGAAATTAGACTACCAACAAAGTTATTCGCACTTAAAGTGATAAGGCGGATTCTTTAAGAAACAATTTCTCTCTCTACAGCTCACTGACCCCAAATGATGGATTTGAAAGGTTTAAATCGTGTAGGTGTGGCCTCCTTAAAAGCATAGCTAACGTCGAAGTATTACGAAAAGAGAACTATAATACCACAACTCCACTTACATTAAGTTCCGAATTCGCTACGAAAGGCGCCACGTCTACTACATAAATGTGGCGTCAGTATATTTCCCTCAGAAATTTACTTAAGTTGATGTTGTTTGCGTAGAATTCTTGACGGATAATATTATGCAAGCAGTTTGGAGACACCGAGACAAGCCGCCAGTGCTACTTTTACAGATACTCACTTATTTTGCTTATTTCCCGTTACGTCGTCCTTGGAGACTGTACTGCACAGAGAAATGCAAGCATAGTTTTACCAAAGCGGAACAAAGGTTTACGTATATTTTCGGACTCGGAATTCAAGTCGGAGTCAGTGAGCCCCCGAGTCGTGTACAGGAAGCACCGAATCAGTCTGAGTCCGTGTTATTTGTTGTGCTTTTCCTACGGCATAAATAAATAAAATCCCTCTTGAGTTTCCCTCTTTCTAATACAAACTCATCTGACTCATTCATTCGACAACACTGATCAGTAAAATACAGGAAATTGTCCTTGCGAAAAACAATCCTCTGGATAATTGCATTTGAAAAAGTTGTTATCATTGCATTTACTTATTTTTTAGAATTTGGTTTCTGGGCAATCGAGAAAATACGCAATTCCTTTAAGTAGTTCATCTCAACCTTTGTCGACCTTGTGGAAGTAATCCCACATTGTTAAGGCCACCTGGAGTGGTGGACGTTTTAAATAGTGATTGTCATTTCCACATTCAACATTTACATTGGGCACGGGAGGCTGTTGTACTGTGACTATTGAGACACTAATTATTTTAGTACAGTAAATGCGACACGGGACTCACTCAATTATTGTAAACTAAATACTTTACTCTCGATCTACATTGAAGCATTAATTAAGACTCGTGTTTATAGTGGGCGGGAAATGTTCTTTTAACTTTTGTGTTTATAGTCAAAATATTTCTCTCAGGTTGTCAGGTACTCTTAGCCCTCCAACCAATTGTTTTTTTTGCATCTTCAATCTTGGACTCTATCCTTTTAAACAATAGTTAATAAGTTCTCAAGTTTCCTGAAAATACACGCGTCGTCCAATTAATGGCAAGTTTTCTGAACAAAACTCAAGAAGAAATCAGTAAGTAAAACATTTTAATTATATAAATACTAGTTTAAGTTTTGTTAAACTATATAAATTGTACATAGTTACCGACAATACAGTTTTTAATTTTGGTAGAGCTTAATATTATTTATGGTATAAATGTTTTATCGGAGCGTGAGCTGGATGGGTAGATGAATGATATGTAGTGTTAACTTAATTAACCACATATTTTTTTATTAATTTCTCGGTACAAATTATGCTTACCCGTAAATGAAATGAGTCGTTATACTTTGTCTAATCCGGAATCTTTATATTATATTTGCACGAAAGGGTGAGGGCAAAACTATCAAGGTCAAGGAAACCATTACCATTTCCTTCTAAACTAAACCTACAAATCACCTATGCCTTTTAATTTCAAGGCATTGTAGAATATTTATATGCGAAAAGTTTAAAGCAGGGGGTATAGCGAATAATTTATTGAAGTTAATAGCTTTTAGGTTTGATAATCTTCCAAAACCAAAAGTATATAAATAAATTTATCATGCCGATTTAAAAGAAGTGTCACATATAGAGATGAAAAGAATAGCTATAATTAGCTGTCTTACTTTTTGCCGGTTGAACAATTAAATATCTAGTTTTAGTAAATAAGGAATTGCTGGCCTCTAAAATGCTCTGCTCGGTCTCCTCAGACTCAGACAATGCAATTGCAATTTGCACAACTGTCAACTTGTGCACTTTTGCATGCAGGCTTAGTCAAGAATCTTGACTCAAGATTTGGCAACCTATTCAATGCTATTTTTTCAAGGTTCGTCTGAAAATTCTTGTCCTTGGTCTAGCGTAGCCCACCCTAACAAAAAAAGTCAATCTTTCCAAAAAGTTTTTTAATAACTTCCTCAGGTGGGCAATCTGCCCACATCGTAATGGCAATTACATTTGATAAAACTATAATTCGCGTGACTTCCAAAAATCTACTAGGCTATAACATAGCCTTGGTCCTTCTACAGCGAGGAGACGTCATGACACGTAACTTTGAAGAATGCAATCGATAAATTTCATTTCATGTGCACATCTAGAGGTTTAACTAAAAGTTCTTTCACCGCACCCTTCTAAAACCACGAACACTGCCGATTAAATGTTTGGTAGCAATAATAACGCACAAACTTTTTCTAGCACTAGTAGTTTGTTACAACAACAAACAAATGAGAATATTATAGTTCTATCATAGAACTTCTATACATTTTTACAATGTCGCACCTAAACAATAGCAAGAATAGTAACGGTTTCCAATAACGTTGCTCTTGCGAAGATTACTCGATTTTGCGGATGATCTTTTATGTTCTCCAATTCCTAGATTCATACATCCACAGGGCAATGTGCGTCTTCTTCTTCTTTCGTATTGTGCAGCTAATACATACAAGAAGTAGTCAAGCATACTGCCTTTCCTCCCCGGATTAAGTTCAACTTTAATTAAGTACGCATAACAAAATTAACGGCAACTAATTGTAACATCAAAAATTTAAAATTTCAATAAAATCATACTGTATTTAAATTCATTACATTAGTCATGTTTGAAAGTAGAACCGACATAATTTTCTGTATATATATCATTATTATTTTAATTTAAAATTTTCATTAATGTTTGGACTTAATCCCATTATATTTACGGTGCACGACCTAACTACTTTGATGTGTTGACGTTAATATAAAGTGTTTTCTAATCTTGGAAGAAAAAATGCCGGAATTGTATGACGTAGGTATAACTTTATCTCATATTTACTTACAGTGTGTCATTGCAGAGCACCTCAGGGTGTTAGTTCAGTGATATTTCGCGTATTATCTGCAAATGAGGGCACAGAGGTTAATTATAGCTTGGAATGGTTTCCTCTGAGTTAATTATTGTTTTGATCTTTCTTCCATTCCACCATGTATCCCCTCTGATGTTTTGAATTTAAAATAATATAAAAAAAAGTGAACTAAAATGCTTACATTTTACGTAAATATTTTGCTTTATTTAGACATATTGGTAGGTATTTATTATTTATGGTCTAGTAAACGTTGTGTTAGTATGTTAGTCTAGACAAGAGAAACTTTCCATAGATAAATTAATAGCAATCTTATGTCAAATTCACCAAAAGTTCAACAATTGAACGCAATTTCGCGATATAGACACTTAGAAAACGTATTTTTCAAGAAGCAACGATCTACCATTTATTAAAGCTGTTACAAAGTTATTTGGACATTTGCCAATTCGAATGCATTTCATTTTCACGAAAAGCTACTTTTAACCCATCCGGTGCGCATTACGCGCTTATGTAAAATTATGTTGAATCTACGCAAAAAAAGAACTGCAGTTTGTAATAGTATTTTTACTCTACACTCTTTATAACGATAGAGAAAGTTGCGTATTTTTGTATTAAATAATTGAATATCCCTTCACCAAAAATATTTGGAATTTACCCAAAGGATTCTTACATAATCCATGGAACAGTAATTGACGTAGTTATTGTACCGTGCATTGGAATGGGACGGTATTTACTAAACATTGACTCATTGAATTACAAGTAAACAGGGTTTCCCACAAATGGGTTGCAGTTAACATTATTAGGTAGAGCCGCATTCGGTTCATCCAAATTCACAACGTTGCCTCGATTCAGTAATGGTTCTCGAATTTCAAGAATATTTTTATTTTTCTGTTGAAGGAGTCGCTTCCTGACATCCTCCAAAGCAGAGTGAGTGGTGCTCGGGTAACAAAGTACAGCCGCGCCAGATAGCTCTGAAACAATGATAAAAATGCCTGGCACAATCGTCCGAGCAGTTAAGTTCGTGACTGATGAAATGGCTAGGATCATTGTCACTATCTCAATTGCGGTGCAGCATATGAACATATTCACGGGTGACTTTACATGGTCTCTTGTCATCTGAAATACATTCAAGAGAAAATGAATTTTTACCCTTGAATGAGGAAAGAATCTTATAGAAAGTATTACTTGAGGGTATCTGGAGAAAATGAGGCATCCAATGAACAAGTGCACAATGCTTGTAATAAGAAAAATTACAGCGAAGAGAATCTCAGCGTCTAGATAAATTATTTGTCATTCAGAAGAAGTAACAAATCAGTGCATTAATAGACAATGAGACATATATTAAAATAACTGTGTTCGATTTAAAAGGAAAATGGTTGATTTCATACCACTGTAATTTGCATGCACTGTTTCCTGACTGGCACAGGTTTGATGCGGATGGCATTGTTGGTCCTTCGCAGTGTCGTAGATTATAACAAGGATTGCCCAGAGAGACTTTAGCACGGGAACAATCTTGTGCAAAAAAATTATTAAAAACAGATTAATCTTTAGTTAGAAATTATGTGATTTGGCATTAGTTCCGCATTAAAGACATACTATCATTGCGTAAAACAGAAGAAACATGGAAAATGGCCCAATAATCTTGTCCTTGCTGCTGTTAGTCTCTGAGGCGTCCCAACTTCCATTAGGGAGGGAATTGTCAAGCATCGATTGGTCGCGCTCTGGATTTTGCAATTCGTTCACTTGTAATTCCACATGCTCTACAACTGCAGCAGGAGATTTTCGAGCGGCTTCCCGTGCAGAGTTTGGCATTTTGGGAATCAAATTGGTGCAAAAGAAGTACATGAGATATGTACTGGTTGAATAAGAATAAGGGTTCCTTGGAACAAAAACAAATTTATTTTAGTTTCGGAAATAAATTTGTTCTCAAGCTACAATATTATTTTAAATTTTTAAATTAAAAATAATTCTTACATGCAAACTTCGCTCCTAAATGGACTTGTGATTTGAAGCAAAATGATTTCTTAACTATGCACTTAGGATTTCCAATAAAGTTCTTCAAAATTGTTACCAGGACAGTTTTGGGACGTGTCACTTCTCATTTACTTCAAAGGACTGATGTCAATTTTCAATTTTCACTCCGATCATATTTTAAAGCCGTCGTGAATTAGATCAGGGTATTCGAAATTAAATATTTAAAAACATATTGCCTTGACATAATATCAATTTACAAATATAGTGAAAGATCATTCCATATAGATACACCTGCATAATTTACGAACAGTTGGACATAATATTTAATTACCAAAAATTCATACGCCTCCCAAAATTATGACAAAGGTGTAACATGGACATAATATTCTTTTAATTTGAACAAGGTCTAAAACGTCGCAATTAGGTCATATCCGAAGAGTATCCACTGGAGGAAAAACGAGTCAGAATCAAATGCCGAAAAACGAAATATTTTAATGCATTTGTACATATGTAATCAGTTAATTTCTGCTAATTAGGAAATGGAGGAAATAGATCGCTGTATTTAGAAATGAACATGTAACGTCAATCGTATTAATTAGAATTGACAGTGAGTTGGCAATGGTGTACGCAATTAATCTCAATATATTACCGAATCGAAAACGAAAGTTAAAATTGGTAATTTAATTCATCAAACTAGGTGGTGGGTGGATTGGCAATCCCCGAATCTCTGTTAGTAACAGAATATTAAAATGTAGATTTACATAATTAAAATGCCTAGTATAACGTAAGCAAAACAAAATTACCAATTTCGCTATTGCCAAACACTGGTAATTCCCATTGTTTAAAAACTGACACAAGGGCTTACAATTCCCAAATTTAGGTTTATGGGCATGTGTTCGTTGGTTGGTTATATTTATGTTATGAAATGAAAAACATACTTCATTATGTCACATATAATTTTTAGAAAAGGATCGTGAGTCCTCGTACCGAATTTATTTTTCACGACCATGGTTTTTTTAACAAGTTGTTTTGTCTTTATTTTATTGTCCTTAGTTGCTAAGCTGTTGATGCCACTCTTACATAAGGCGGTTATATTATGTTATTGCGAGCGAAGTGTTAATTGGGCAGATGTCTGGTTATAGTGCTAAAAGTGTCTGCCGTTCAATCAGGTCAGATGAGGTGGGAATTCTTACACACTTCCAACTTTCTCATTATTTAGGCGATTCATTGCTCCTTTATGAAATTGTATTAACCAGGGCTTCTCATGACATGTCAAAAAATTTATGAAGAGATGCATTACATTCGTTGAGGTAAAAATTGTTGCCGAGAAAAGTTAGCCCCGATTAAAAGCTATGTACGTGACGGATGGCACAAATTCTTAATTGTCAATATTTAGATATTCAAGTTTTTAAAGAAACATGAAAATATATGCGACTATTTTAAATTGCACCAGTATTAAGATTGCATTGGTTTCTCACTTTTCGTTGACTTAGAGATAGAATTGAAAGCCAAAAAGCCATGACCATGCACTATGCAAGCAAGGCTTTGGTTGCATGTTGCATAGTTTTGCAGACTCTGCAATTCAGAGTTCTTTCGCCGAGTTTGCATTAAAATTTAGCCTTCTTCAAAGTCGAGACGAAATCCAAGATCCAACAAGCAACTTTTTTCTGTCTTTCTCGCTGATAAGGTTCATTCGTAGGTCGTCTTATATTTGCATTTTGCATTAGAGCAGTCTAATGTTTTTTGTGCACCACATTACCATAATTATAACCATAATATCGTGGTTTAGATTTGAATATAATAGTCGGTCAGCACGTCAGCAGATCTTACTTTCTTACTTCCCGTGGCCATCGTTTTATCTCTGCATGATATGATATGAAGCTGCAATGAAAAACTTTAAACAGATTAAATGTGTCCTTTGCATTTGAACAGTATGTAAAAATAAATTTAGTAGTTTTAGGATTAATATTTATAAAGAAAAAAGTGAGTTTGACTTTGGTGTAATGTCAAATGTGGTTTTATTCCTTTATGTCCTATGTAACTTTCATTTCATTATAAATACACCATTTGATATGATCTGTAGAAGAGAGTTAGCCAATCACAAGTGATGATTTAGGTCCACACCTACATATTAACATTCACAACATACCTTACTTAACGTTGTTGATTGTTGATCAAGTGTCAGTGGGGATTTATGACTACAGTTTGACTTTGGAGTTACAGTGTAACCTATATTGGTGAAAAGAGAAGTATCTAAAAACTTGAATTTGGGGTTTCGAGCATTTTTCCTACATTTCTACCCTATTCTTATTTTAATTTTCTCTTTGATGTTCATGTGAAAGGGAGTGGAAACTTTGTGTAGCCTTTTTACTGGCAAGTTTATTCTTGTAAACAAGCACAATTTGAATTCAAGCGTATTAAGCAAATAGTTCCAGAAAGTTTATTCCATTTTGATTTAAAAACATATATTTTAAAATTAAAACCTGATCAAAGTTCTACTTGAAAACTAAGCGTCGTAATAATACTTTCAACGTAATATCAGAGAGGATTTCTCTATGATTTCAAAGCCATGCGAAAGACGATACTGGAATCCAGCTCGACTGTCCGACTATGGGGGTAATAATATTCACATTAGCGCTGATATTTACATTATATTGCATAACATAATTTTTATCGTAGAAGCTTTTATTTCCATTCGTCTCATCATTATTATTTACTATTTACTTAAAAAGCTTTTATCATACCTTTTCATAACGATACCACAGACATACTGGAGAGGATTTTATTACCTTGCCAGAAATGGATAATATATTTTTATTTTGTCATAAAATCTTGAGAAAAAACAAGTTAACAGTTTGCCAACCAATGGTTAAACGTTTACGCCTCTCACTCTCGATGTTTACTACATTTCATGCATCAATAAAACTATGACGATACGGTTGAGGGAGAGAATCTCCCGGAGAGTAGCAGAAAAATTGTAAACTGTTTAAAGTGTAAAGGAGAATCTCTTGTATTGGATTGAAATTCTTTGCTACGCTTCTCGTTTGAACTGAAACCGGCAGTGAAATTGGTTTCTTTCTCATTTATATTCCTTCATTCACTTGAGTTCGTCTGGAGAGCGAATCCACTACCTGCGTAGTACATTTATACAACTGTCAATTCGTACATTTTATGTGAGTTTTTATGTCGAATGCGAATTAGGTTCCTGTCTCGAGTCTCAGTCTCGATTTCTTGTTGCGTTAAAACCTCCATTTACTCACCTTTCAAGGTTTCGCGTTTCCATTTTTCGCAGTTGATTTGGTGGTGTGTCTCGCATCTTACGAAATTCTACGCTTCTCAAAGACTCGCTTCTTCCTGGCATAAAATCAACATTTCTGGACTCTGGAGTTGGGTAACTCGGCACTCCAGCAGTCCAGCTGAAAGCGTACAAAAAGCTGCTGGAACATTACTCATCATGGCATTCGCATTCGCAATCACACTAGAAATGGACTTCAATTGAAAGTTCTACTCTTGGCTTAGGTTAAAGATGTCAAGCATGTTGCTGTTGTTGTTCCAATAATATATTCAATATAATAAGGCAAGCTACGGAAGTCCAGCCACAGCCAGTAAAAAACTTCTGAGTTATTTTGTCTTGCACAACATGACGCCACGCGGAGAAAAACAATCAGCTTTGTGGGTTGCGTCTGCAGCGATGATAAGGTTATCATAAGTCTGCCTCTTGTCGCTCCTGGACAACATTGTATACTTAATCGTGCCACTCTGACACCTCGCACTCCTTCCCTAGATTGTTAATGCGTTACACGCGATACTTGTGTAAACCTTGTATGTTAATCCAAAACTTTTGCTGATAATCAAGATCATCTTTCTGCTCACGCTGCTACCACTCCTACTTCCTTCTTTGCCTCAGTAGTACTAGTATTAGTATGAATTATGGCGTAATACGTCATGGGACGGCAAAAATAGAATGGTCAATGGTATATAGTCAGGTCAGACCTAATCATCTAAAAGAAAAAATATTACATCTCATAAAACAAACTGCACTTAACCGGATTTGGTAAAAAAGGTAAATAAAATTTGCAAGTTGCAACATTTGACTGCGTAATCAGGTTCTATAAAATGTTGCTGGAATGTGCGGTAAACATGCTCTGCAGTACATAGGTGGTCTCTGGAGTGTGTGGCTCTTTTAAGTTGTCATTGTCCAATGAGATGTTATACAGGTCAACTGACTAATCCAAGAGTGTCGACGCTTGCTACCTACCTACGTCGCAGCTTAAGCTAGGACATTACGAGTGTACGCAGTTCAAGGCTTTGTTGTAGCGTCAGCGTCCAACGTTGGATTAGTTACAACATTGTTTTTGTTTTGCAGTTTTCAGACCTATCAAACCTATGATTTAAACAAAAAATATTGACGAAAATTGATGAAAGTTGAAGCGAAAACGCTGTCTTATTCATTCGTAAGTTTTACTCGTGACGCTGCTGTCACAAGGGAAAACGTTTTCTTGATCACACGTGTTACGTGTTAAGCTTGGTGTTAATGAGTTATTCTTCACTGCTTATCCTACACTCGCTACTTCGACACAGTTTTTTGTTCTTCCTCCCAACTTCTTTCTCGCTAACTTAAATTGCCTTTGTTACAAGCTGCCAAAGTTTTGACAGCGTCTTTTGTCTGCGTTGGCATATTTTTGTGTTTGTTCCTCCTCTTAGTCCTCTTATTACGTAATTGTGCTAAATTTGCTATTGCGAGATATATTTTATAGTAATGCTTAATCAGCATCAGTAATAAAGTCATTGCCTTCGTCAGGTCGTAAAAAATTATATTTAGTGACTTCTTAGTTTCATATGCCAAACGCTCGAGTAATATATATATATGTAAATGTATAAAAAGTTTGTTAAATGAAAAAGTGCAGTTTAGTATTTCAAGAGTAGCTTTAGTGTGTACAACAGCGTTGTGTTAGTCAATGTAAATATTCCATTTTCAAAAACAATGATTATAGAAACGCCCAAATTGATTACTGGTAAGATTTTTGCATATTATTGATTTAGCTTTTATTTTCTCAAATTCGACAAGCGCACATTTTTATTAATTAAACTTTGTTTTACTAAAGCATTCTTAGTGTTGACAGTAGATTAGATAAATCATCGGTAAAAATGAATGGATATATAAAAATGAAAAACAAGGCGAGACATGTATTTACAGGTTTTATAGAAAAGATAAAGTTATGTAAAACTGATGATTCTTTTTGCTGTTTGTTTAAAGGTGCAGCTCACAAGATAGGAGAGTTAAAACTTGATCCGTCTGAAGATGATTTCAAGGAACCATTCGACTACAAAGTTATAAGTGGACGTTGTTGGCACGTGGTGTTTTCTCCAGATGAGAATTTATTTGCTTGGATTTCCTCCCCAAGAAAAGTGATATTGGTTCCGTGGGATCGCGAGAAGAATTGTCTGTGAGTAGTCCATGAATACAAATACTTTCATACTGCACGTGCATTTGAATGCGTCGCTTGTTACTTTTCATGAAAGTGCCACTTGGAGAGATAAAAGCATGTCATGTAATAGTACACTTTGACTGTTGACAGGTATACTCAGCTTTCATCACCAAATGTTGAGCATAGCGGCACCGGTGGCCAGCAGCAAGTGGGGAAACGGACGCCAATAACAATAGAATGTGGATATCCTGTCGTCTCAGTAGCGTTTGGGAGCGGAACACCTGAAAAGAATCTTGTGTCGACAAAGCCGTATTGGACTCGATTTGACTTTACAAAAGACATTTTTCTCGCAACCGGACACACGAACGGACGCATTCGAATATGGAACGCACACACAGGCAAGTTGATGGTGGAGTTGATGGATCACAAAAGTGCAGTAAGTTAATACAAAAATACGTATGTTATAACTAAGTATGTCGTTATTTGTTCTGATTTCATGAATAACTAGAATTTTTCCATTTCTTTAATACAGGTGAGGGACCTCAGCTTTGCTCCCGACGGATCATTACGTTTGATCTCTGCATCACTTGACAAGACCTTAAAGGTAAGTTCTCTGCTTTTCTACGACGATAATGATGCTTAAAAGTGCGCCAGTCGCACCATGTCAAAAGTTACATTATAGAGCTTAGCGAACCGTTTCTCCTGACTGGAGGGAGAAGCCACTTGCATAATATTGTAATAATGTGTTTATTCATCTCATATTTATATACTGCTGAACTTTTGTTCCACCTTTGCAGGGCTGGGTAAAAGTTGGTAAAATTCATTTTTAATAAAGAAAGCATAAGCAATTAATCGTAAAATTATAATAAGCAATTCATCGTAAAATGACAGGTAACGTAGTATATAGTTTATAGCTGATAATGTTGAATGAAGTCGAATTGTATGAGATCTTCAATGTCGCCCAACGGCTTCTTGAACTCTGTCAACGGAGTCCCTCCAACTGCATCCTTTGGAATCAGCCACGACTGGTGCTCCATCCTCGTTCCTTCTTCATCAAATCCACTGACTATCATGTACATTTCATCGGGAATAGGCAGTTGCATTTTCCCAGACCGGTCTGGTAGGGTGGTGTTGGTTGCGTACCTGGTCCCAGTGGTGATCTCCGTCCTTGCACATCGTTCCACAATACCCCATGCCTGGATCTCAGCACTCCTCCATACACGATGATTCACATCCTTTGTCTGGGGGACAATCATTGTGGAGTAGTTCTTCAAATCAGGATGAAGAGCAGCTTGAACCAAGTGCCCCGCTTGATATCCGGTGAGATTTTGGTAGTCATCCTTGGTCCATTGAAATTCTGGATATTCTGGATCCACATACCTTCGTGTTCCGTTGTGTCCCTCCCTTGGCATTGGCAGGGGTTAATCCGTTCTGATGGATCCAAATCGGCTTCGCTCCTACTTTGTCATACAGAATAGTCACTCCGGGATGGCGAATCTTCACAGACCCTATCGGTCCTCCTCGCCAAGAGATTCGGGGATCCCGCGGAGGCGGTGGAGCTGAACTAGCTTCTGCTTCCTCTGCTGCTTCTGGAGAAGGTTCTGCTGCCTCTTGAGGTTTCGGGCGTGCAGATCTTGCTTGAAGCGCTTGGAAAAGCAGCGTGGGGATCTCTCTCTCATTCACTGTCCCCTTGTGCTCCTGAAACAGGTGAAATCGGAAGGCGTCTTCATTTGGGAGTTTCTCTGGACAGGTAGGGCATTGCAGAGATCCGGCAGGGTCCTTACATGTCCATCGGTGCTTTTCAATGGTTGTTGGCATCTTTACTACACACTGGCAAGCCTCGCATCTAAAGTAGGTCTGATGGTGGAAATAGTGGTGATGGTAGTGAGCTACATCATCTGGCAGGTTCTTTTCAGTGCATCCTGGAACGGGGCAGTCCCTGACTTGATGCAACCTGTCATGCCTCTTCATTAGCTTGGATGCATCTGTATCTTGAATGTGACATATATCACCATTGGAAAACTCCTTGCCGCATCTTACGTAATCGTACGTGTATTCCTTCCCGCGTTTAACTACTGTTCTAGTTTTCAGCTCTTCATAAGGCCCTTGCTTCCATGATAGGCAGACCTGTAAAGTTAAACTTGACTTTATCTAACGTGTTACAAAGTATCAGTTTTTCACAATTGCATTTACAGAGATTTTTTAATGCAAGTTAGGGATATCACCTTACCTTAATCTTGGCCTTTGGCACTCCCGACATTCTGCCTTCCACTCAAGACTTCTTTCCTTCCGGTTCTTTAAAATAAATAAAAAACAAAATATAATGAGTATTATTATTAAATTTAAATTACATCCATTCCTCCATCCTCAAAATCCTCGGGACTGTCAGCCACAATCAAATAATACCTACCTGACTCGTCAACCAGCCGAACTGTGTTAACCTCCAACCTTTTTATTAAATCCTCGATCCTCGGTTTTGTTTCAGTTTCATGTGACCAAGTCGATAGTTTTTAGACAGACAGGACATTTAGAAATAGAAGTGAAGTGTTTCGATTTAAAACCTTGCCGATTCGGTTTTACTCAACATTATCAGCTATGCATTACATTGCTGTTTTCATCCTTTCCAGTTTTGGGACCTGGGCGATGATGGAAACATGTTTAAAACATTTTATGCTCATCAAGAAGCAGTTTTCTCCTGCTGTTGGTCTCCAAATGCCAGTTTAATGGCATCCGCTGGCGCTCAAAAGACTGTACGTGCTCTTCCCCTCTTACACTTGCCCAATAAAAAGACAAAAATATCGAATGAAAATCTACGTTAGATTTTACACAGTCATTATAACAGCTTGCATTAAGTGTGACAATTTCTTCTCTCCTTACATGAAATCCTTTTAGGTATTTGTGTGGAACATGAGGAAAAACGAGATTTTGCGAAAGCTAGAGGGACATTGTCACAGTGTCGTGAGCTGCTCATTCAGCCCGGATGGTGCTGTTCTTGCCAGGTGAGTGGAAGATTTTAGAGCATACTCTAATACACTTTCTAATCCCAACTTTATCAAGGGATTTGATCATCTTCTTCGTCAACATCGGTGTTAAACGTTGGTCACATAAATATGCGTTATAGGAAGGTTGAAGATCGCCTTTTGGTTAAAAACCCAGTTTCTTTGATTTTAGTGCTTCATGGGATACTCAAGTAATTCTCTGGGATCCATATCTGGGCCACCGGCTTTACACTCTCAACCATCTCAATCCTCCGCCGAATATGATTTATGCGTCCGGAGCCAATAACGCTTGGGTGAGGGGAGTTGCTTATGCGAAAAACGGATTGAACGTCGCTACCATCTCTGATGACAAGTAAGAATTTAGACTCAATAACGACCGTTTTTCAACAAACACAAGGGGATATTTTAAAGCTTGAAACATCTCTATTTTTTAAACATTACAACTTTATTTGAATGATGTCCTACTTTTACAGATTCATCAGGTTTTGGAATTTGGTGGGCGATGTTGATCCGGAAGGAATCGCTGGAGAAGATGAGGAGACCTTATCATGCTGCTATTCTCCGTCTGGACGCTGTGTTGCTGTTGGGTAATAATAAATCAAATTTTGAACTTGAATCAACAATTTTACTTCTGCAAAACAGTTCCCGTTTGAAACTGGATTTTTTTCATTTCCAGGACCGCAAAGTTTAAAGTATCTTTCTACGCATCTCCGTTGGCGGTGCCACGACTGACTCATTTGGCTAGAATGGCAGTTCGGAAACGGCTGCATACCTCGGACATTGACGGTGTGGATATTCCGGAATCATTGAAGTCGTATTTGAAATACGAAGTATGGTGAATTTTAAGATATTCGCACTTCGATATTTTTGGTAAACTTAATAAGAATTTCACCGGGAAAACTGTCCGGAAAGAATAAGTTGTAACCTGTTAGCAATACATTTTGTAAGTTCATTTCAGGTAAGCGTGTGCTTTTATTTATACATCAGCATTGTTATGAACATGATTGTTGATCTTATTGTTGTTCAGTTCGCTGGTATTAAATATTAATATAACACTTTCTTTGAGGAACCTCATCACTACTATTCTGCTCAACAGTATCATTTGAATATTAAGAATTTTCGGTAAATTGATATTAATTAAGTTACCGATGTGTTTCAATAATCTCGGAGGAGCTTATCCCTGTTGCATGATTTTATATCGTATGTTTCTTTGATTTAGACTGTGTTAGTCGATATGTGTGAATAGAATAATAAGAAATTAATGTAACCATTGATTATGTAACCCTCGATTACTTTTATTGTAATAAAACGATTTCATTTTGGTGTATCAAATAACCTACTTTTTACATTGCCTTTTATTCTTCAAGAAGACGAAAGAGATGTTGTTCATGCACCATTCTATAAATGCGGACGGTGTACATAAATATGATCGGATGCCTATGCTACGATTACTCTAAAATAGAACGTGCTCGGCATAATTTCTTACCTGAAGGAGAAATTTCCTCCTAAATATGACATCAAAGATAATATGTAATATCTATTTAGGAAACGTTTCAATCAATTAAATCTTCCTGAAACCCGACTCCTCGAGAAACGTTTTCTTGTACGAGTCAAAGAAAGACCGACAAGCTTCCGAAGCATCCATTTAGCATACAGCGCTCAATTGGTCCCTGGAGATGGCACCGTGAATGGCACACCGGAGACAGTAAAAACCTGGTTACAAAACACGAAACCGAATCTTAAAACGAAACTTAAGAGAGTAGTAGGTTGCGGGCCCTTTCTCCATAAATTGAGGTGGACGGGAATGCTTTTAAGCAATTTTCATATAACAAAAGCGATATCCAGTTCGGAAGCAATTTTCATTGGGGACAACTGAGATCCATATTCTGGGCATTTACACACGTGCTCAACATCACTATCGTCAGATTGCATTATAACAACGGAAAAATCATCAAAGTTGAACCCCCGGAAACTTTGCACTAGGAAAAGTTTCTAGGTATCTTGTGATGCTATAAAGAGAGTGTAATGGACTGACAAAGACACAGGTGTAAGGTTCTTTCTTTCAACGCGTACGCTATACCCTGAGACTACTTACTTTTCGCCTTGCGTCACACAGTAAATACTACGCCGTACTCTTTCCTTTTGCCACATAAAACTATATAATTTATTTCCACTAAACTTTGTAATTGCTGGCTCCAACCCTTCAACGAAACAACTAGCAAAAAGTATTCCTACTTAAGTCGTGCCTTTCCCACTTTCAATCATCTCTTTTCTTTCTAACACTTTAGTTATGAAAATTTAAAGACAAAAACTAAGCTATTAGTAATAAATGGCGTCTACTTTGTCACTCGCTCGCTGGATGATAACTAACAAAATAATTTAGAAAAGTGTTAAAAGTTGTTTTATTCAACTAATAATTAATACCCTATATAATTCATTGCGAATGATGATGGCCCACTCTTAAATTTTGCACTTGGCAAAAAACTGATGAACTACTCTCATTGTCCCAAGTTTACAGTTACAGGCGCTTCATTCATAGGTAAGCCTCCTGAAAGTTTTAGAATTAAAAATTGTCGTTGTCAGTTGAGTTCTAGTTTTCTATGCAAAATAGCTTGTTCACTGTGTTTTCTCCTTTTGATGCTTGAATTTTTCTTATTATAACTACTACTACCTAAAATCCGCAGAATAAATGTTAAAATACAACATTATTATCCGTCTCGAGTTGGTGAGGTTGAAATAATTTTAAGCAGAAACATACCGGTCATCATACATTTATAGACAGCCCGGGTTTACTGAACTCCTGGTATTACGTGCTCTGTCAAATATTTACCAGAGAGGAGATGTGTTTTAAATACTTGGCTTGTGTTAATCTAACAAAAATATCAGATATAATTACACACTTAACGTAGGTAATCATAGACGCTAAGGACGTCGTAATGCTACTTACGCCTACGCCAGCTGCTACTCTGCTGCACGCACACAAACGAAGCAGACAACAGACTGAACAGACCAGAGTTGTTCTTAGAGTCATGCTTGAAGAAAGTGGGACATTCCAAAGTCTAGCCTAACAGTGGGTTCCCGAGAAGCCGGGTTTTTCCTTTCACAGTTGTTTGAATTTCCTTTACTCGTCGTACTGCGTTGGAGCAGGAATGAGCAATAAGGAAAGTGTAAAATTGCCTCAAGAAATCAAGAAAAAGGTCAGACGATTAAACGGAAACTGGCGGAGCAGCTATGTAGCTATGCACTGTTTTCCTTTTCCTACAAACGAATGTCTGCATTTTAAAAATGTAACGAGTTACCTACAAAGGCTGGACGTGCGGAGGCAGAGAAAGTAGAAAAAGTTTTCATCCGGGAGAAGTAACTAGCATGAGAAGTTGCGTTGTATTTGTAAATGGAAGTGAAAGAAAAGAAAATGTTTAACTGCGGAAGATGCAATAACTTAGAGAATGACTTTGAGAGCTGTAATGATAATGCTCTACCTGTCAACATGTCTTAATAATACATTTTATAAAAAGCCAGTGCGGATCTCCGCTCGCCGTTTGGAAAAGCGAATTCTCTGCATTATAAAGCGGAGATGTGAGATTGGATTTGAACCGATTAGGATCAAATGTGCATCTCAAGATCCACGGGTATAAAATATGTGAGGAATGAAGAATTCCTTTTTGTGGTAGAACACCCCAATAACTTGCCATTTTCTTCGATTTCTTTTCGCTACTCACTTCATTTTTCTAGAGCACGTTTGATTTATGTTCCGAAAAAAAATCCGAGCTCACTTTATCACACAGAGATACTCTTTTTGGTGTGTGCATACAATGCAATCTCAACTCTACAATCATGGCCCGAAAAACTTACAACAATTGTAAACTATGTATGAGTTTCTAGCGCTGATTTACTTTCATGCTTCATCGGAAAATGAAATCGCAACGAAAAGCGCAAAATTGTAAATCCTGTTTTACACACTTGATCTTTTCACAGCTTACCTTGACTGCACCACTGGTGTAGTCGTCTTTTCATGGGTGCAGCTTCTACCCCACTCTCGATTCTCCATTTTACTCCCAACTCTTTTTTCAATTGCTTTGGTAGTGAAAGTCTTGTCTTTCCAGACGTGATTTTTACAGGATTGACTTTCAATGTTACAATCGGTAGCAATCACTTTCAAAGTGGCCAACATGGACGGACGTGTGTTAGAGACGAAATTCAAAAAGTGAGAAGAAGAATAAGAAATACATCATTTTTGTATGATTTTACCTCAACCTCGACGCCAGACACGCAGAGGTTGTACACTATGCCTCAATAACCAAGTGGAGCACGTCCGCTGAACCAATATTATGGTGTTCGTTAATCCATTACGGAGTTAGTATAAATAAAAGCCGGGTGCTTCCTCTTTCGTCATACAAACATAGTGCAAATAGAAGCGCGATAGGATAACATTGTCGTTTGAAAACTTTCCCTTGAAATTTCTCATCATGCTCTTTCTCCGAAACAATGTATACAAATGGAATTTTTTTTCATTTTTTTCTCACATCGTCCGACATGAAGTGCATTAAAGTGTGAGGAGCGGATTGGGAAGAGTACGTGTATAACGCGTTTCCTTTCGCGTAAAAATTAATGAAAGAAATTTAATGGATAGAGAAACAGGAAAGGAGGCGATGACGAAGTTGACGGCATTGCAGTGCATAGTTGGTTTAGCTGAGCTCTCTGTGCTTGCCACAGATTGAGCCAATCAACTATTCATTTACAACATGCTTTTCCTTCCTCCGTTATTATTATTACGCTATGGGAATGGCAGAATGGGAACCAGATGTTTCCAAGTCGTGTACATCAACGTATTATACCTTTAAACTCGTTAGCTGACTAATGAAACGCTTGCTTATTTTATTTTATACCTTCCTACAATTCCGCATATCCAAGCATAATTTTAAAAACTGCAAAGACTTCACCTGAATTTCTTCCCTTTATTTTGAAAGCGTAAAATGAGAAAAGCCTACTTCAACATTGTTAATCAGACTGCACACTCACCTAGTCACAGTAAAGGAAAACAGTTTTTTTTCTCCACTTAGTAAAATTTCCACTTCCAATTGCATTGGCAGTTTCCACTTGCTTCCGCCTTTATTCGACATCCTTTCACTTACTAAATTTGCCTTTGCTTCTGCTCCACGTTGCCCCAAGTTTCCACGAAATTTCTGTTGCATGTCCACAACGATAAAGATATTGTGTAACTATCCATTTTCAACTTTTTCTTTTCTGACTGGATAGACTACAACTGCCTTCAACTGTCCTTGTTAGGTTAAGATTCTATTTTTACATGAATTAAAATCACCTTACTTTTTTCTGCTCTGCTGAATGGAACGTCAATTTGTCAGACTTTGGGCTTGTAGCAAGGAACGTGAAATTGAATGATTATGTCCTTTCTAGTCTCGCCACGAAAGCTCTAATTAAATTTGCCACATCTAGTTAGATGTCAATTCCAATGCTCGCACGACATTCATGCATTGCGTTAGTTAGTAGGGCGGCACAGGCAGAGGCAGCAATGGAACGGACTGTTTACTGATTGACTTTATGTGATGGATGGTGCCATCTGATTCGTTTTCCTGTCTGTCTCATGACAAAGGTACAAAAGTGTTTACTTATTATTACTCCGATTCCATTTTTTCCTTCCAAATTCCAAATAATAAAAGGATCGGTGTTGTTCTTTGAGCCTCGAAATTATGAAGAAGAGAAGGGAGAGATATTCAAATTAGAATCTTTGAGAAATTTATAAGCTGACATTCCATAGAAAAGAAGCCGGCAACCAAGCCATAGCCAAACTCTCCAGTCGACTATGAAAATTGAAGTGGAGGAAACAATAGCAGAGAAAGGTAGAAAAAAGGGGGAGAAAGAGAATGAATCTAGTACAGCGTTTGTTCTTACTATACCTGGTTCAACGATTCTATCCTTGCGTATTTTAAGACTACTAATAAGAAAGTAGGAAATAAATATTAAAGAAAAGAAAAAGAAAGGAAAAAATGCATTATGTGGTTTTCTTTTCTAAATCTTTCCATGCCTTTCACTGCATCCTTATTAGAACTGAGCTTGTTGGCTGAGCAGTGGATGGAGAGTAATAGAAATGAGTGAATAGATGAAGTGGAAGCTTTATTGTAATGCAGTTAGAGACTCGCTATTCTCAACCTGCGGAGGTACAATCCTACACAAGAGGGGTACGCGTTGTTCAAGTTAGAAAAGAGAGAGAGAGAAATTGTCTTGTTCTTTCTCTCTCTTGTGACTTGACTAGCATGAAGAGTAGTAACACGGTACACCGCCAAACCAACAACAACTCTCCCATTGCGTTTACTCCACTCTGCTCAGTATTCCCAATAAAATAGCAACGTAACCAGAGGTGTTCTGAACTGGAGTGAAAACTCTTTTCAGCCACTGTCTCCATTTATAATAGGTTTCCCAGTTACTTACCTATTTACACGGGGAAAAGGAATCATCCACAGCGAACAATGTACACAGAAGAATTTATACTGTCAGAGACCGCAAACAAAACAGCATCAGCCAGCAGCATGCATGTCGTTTTCCAACGCATGCATTATTATTATTATTTTACTATTATTATTATGTCTTCAATTTTGTGTACCAATTCAGGCAAGCAAAAACACAGACACATTCTCTTTCTCTCTGCTGCTATAATAAATATTATCCACGGTGGAGTCTCTTACAACGAGGCAGCAGTGCGGTGGCGGAGGTACATTCATTTTTCGCTGGAACAGTTACTTAAGTGTTGTACGGGAAGGCGGGAAGATAATGGTTTCGTTGGTAGTGCGAACTAAAAGTTAGTTTTACATAATGAAAATAATAATGATAATAATGAGACTAGTAATGGTTACTATAATAGAGAATGGAATGCGCGTTTTATATGGTAATGATGTGGACTCGTGGACTTCATGGCACCATCTCATCCCATTTTCCTCTTTTTCTCTCCCTCACTTGGAAAAACAAAATGGGTAGTTACTTACTCACTATAACGAAATAGGTTGCGTTGCGGTGCTACTTGCCGAGTAAACTGACTTGGATTGAATGAGCGTTTCCCCTTTTCCCCGTGTTATTTCTTGCCTCCGCTCTGCTTTTTTATCTGAGTACAAACATCGCGGCATTCATAATGTGCATGTACCACCTTCACATTACATGAAAATGCATGTTATTATTACTTTCTTCGTGTTTTCGCTCTCATTCATTCAGTCGCTTTTCTCACTCTTAGTTTGAAGGAAAACACAGGTATTTAGAGTCGACTTCGGCGGAGCAAGTTAGGCAGAGAATGTATTATGCAACAATAGGCATGACATTGCACCACTAAACCATGTAAGTGCCTCGTAGTTAGATTTGGTTAAGTGCATGAGTTGCAAAAAAGCGGAAAATTTGTGTGCCTAGCACAAATTTGGGTGTAAGCTTCTCCCAAGTTGCAACGCACTGCAGGTAGATACGTATAGGCCTTGATGTGAAGTTGCCACTGGGGAAGATTATGATTGTTATCATTATTATTATTACCCAGCAGTAAACTTGTCCTTTCTCGAAGAGATGGAAAGGGGAAATCTTTTACAGATTTTATTTTTCCTGTGTGCAAGATACACGCTGCTGCGAGATTTCCCGGATTTTTTGTTGTTGACCGTTATAACAACATGAATATTAATAATTATGAGGAATTTGAAGAAAGGAAGTATAAATCTTACTTTATATTTATTTAGAGCAGTAAAAGTTATATAACTGCAGCTACTGCAGGCGGGCTCTCAGAGCAGTTAAAAACATTTATTGTGACGGTCCCGACAGATCTTTAAAAATAAATAAAAGAATGGATGAGCGATTATTTTGTGTAATCATGAAAACACTATGCTAATCCTAAATGTTGATATGTATTCCGCTAAGATGACGAGAAACCTGGATTTAAATATCTAACAATCCGGATATCAATCATCCTTCACGAAATATAAACCGAATGTTATCTTAACCTCATGTTTACTGTTCCAAAAATAGTATCCTACGACAACTGACCTATTTCATAAATTCTTGTTTACTGCAAAATAACAGACCTGTAAATAGGAGTAAAATGATCGTTTTTATTACAGTTTAATACTTGGTAAAATAATGCCATATTATCTAATGCTATTTCTGAAGTTATTTCTCCAACAGAAGAAGCATTTTAGTAATAAAACCTCGATTCAAGTTTCGTCTCAGTTGTCATTCTGTCGGCAGGAGAGTAGAAAATAATTTGTTTCCTTTTATTTCCGTTTTCACTACTACTCACAAGGTAAAATGAAAGCATTAACTGGGAAAATGTTTGCTTTTTATCTACCCTTTCCTTCCAATATTTCATTCCAGTAAACACTGCTTTAAACAGGAGTTCTGCTTTAAAATATTATTACAAAAGACGGCATTGTTTGTCTTATCAATTTTTGAAAAGGCGTGAGCATTTATTCCGCTAATCTCTGAATACACTTGCCATTCCGGATGCATTGTTCATCTTGAATTACATTTTTGCTTTAAATATTGTTTCGCTCCTTAAATTATCACTTATTTTTGCCTACCCAGAGTGGTTCACAACATTCATGTATAAGGTACATTGTATGTACCTAGTGTATTGTATGTACATTAACTTATAGTAATTCTCCTAAATGTTTTGAGTTCATCAAAACAAGGCGCATAAGATGACTGTACAGAAAGTTTATAAGCTTGTTTCCAACTTCCACTCTGTTAGAGTTAGAGCAGATTAGACATTGTTGTTTTGCAATTTGCTACGATTGTAATAAGTCCGATACACTTGACTAAACTTCCGCCTTCCATTAGGCCAACGAAGTTGGTTTTGTGTATACTGAACAGTAAAAGGGTCGTTTACTTTTTGCTGATATGAATACATACAGATTGCATAATAGCCAGCATGCGTGCACCCCTTCCATTCTAGATGCAATCATGGAGGGAAAAAAAAAATGTTTATTGAAAGAGACAGAGAACATATATTATTATAATGTGTTCATAAGGAAAATGTCCGACTTAGAGGAAAAGAACGAGGAAGAAAAAGATTTAAAATGATGAATTTTCTCTTTAGACTTCAAAGGATCAAACGGAAATGCTCCTGCGTTTTTGCCCTGAAAATAGTTTCTAACCGACAAATTTCTTTTTCCTTATTTTCGTCTTTAAAATACGGCTTTGAAAGAGTGGCATGCACACACATTACATAATAAAAACATTTGCATTATTTCTGCAGCAATGCTTTCTCCCGTTCCCTGTCCTGCTTTCTACCATTCTGTCTCCTTCATTCTTATTTATTGCATCGAATTTCTATTCATTCATTGTTTGCTTAGCCACCCACAAAGTGTGCATTTGGACACAAGAAAAATGTAGACACGCACGACAATTCGTCTACTCAAACTACAAAAGGCACGTCCTAAAATATTATATATACATGATCTCACATGCTTCATATCGCTTGCACCTGTGTACACAGTGCACCACGTAGTCTCAAACACTTATTTTTATCAACTTTTCTAAACATCTTCTAAAATGGACTTGGTCATTTTTAGTTTCATATTACAATTGTGTATGTATATAGTAAATGTAGAATTATGTCCTTCCCCTATACACGTTTAACACATACAAAGGAATTTACATTCCTTTACATTTAAAAACACGTAGGTTCGCTCGTCAGGGTATACAACGATAACTTCCTGATAGCCCCGATAATTTTCTCACTATATCACAAACATCATACATCATCATCGTCATTTTCTGTATATTTACTGAATGTGAGTAAATTCTCACTTTTTGTTCATGCTTTCTTGGCAATCAGACAAATGAATTTTCCTCCAGATTTATATACTTTCTTCGAGAGTCGTAGAAATAAACAAGGGAGGGAGAAACGGAAGAACGGATGAGACCAGCCGTTTGTTACTTGTTTGTGATGTTCCGCTGCTTTCTTTATATACTCCTCGAGACACTAAAAGAGAAAGGAAAAAGTTGAATATGTTTATGTTTGTTGGTTTATGTTGTTTGGATTGATTCCTGGCATCACATTTTTGTTTGCATTTACTTGTATATAAAGAAGAATAAAACTGAACTGGCGCTTTTAACGCTTTTTCCTTCCCAAAATTACTCTCCCAACAAAAGACTGATTTTATATTAGAAATATACTTCATTCTTTCAAGGTGGCGGTGTGATTGTGGTTGGCTTGGAATGAGCGAGGCAGAAACCGTTCTACACAGTGGAACAACCGTCGTCGTTTCCTTGTTTTACAAATAGCACACTTTTCACTTCCACTAGTTCGTTAACCTTTCGAGATGAAGAAGAAAGCGTTTTTATTTTTGTTTGGGTTTTCACATTTCTGACTCATTGATTCTTGTTTAAATTACATAGTATTGATTTTTCTCAAAAGCGTATATGCAAAATGATTTATCCTATGTTTATTTGAAAGAAAAACTTACAAATTACGTTAAAAAACGAGACTCTTTGAACGAAAATTTACCTTTCTCGTCTCTCTTTATGAAACTTTTGTGATTGATTTACATTCTTTATTGAATCAACATGTGATTTTGGCTGTGTAATACCCACACCGCACACAATTTGAAAAGTATCCTTCAAGGCTGTCGCAAGTGATGCCGTTCTTCTCTATAACAGCCCACCCAAATAAAATAAGTAGTGAGTTTTTTTCCTTCGCCTGCACAAAGAGAGATCATTTAGAGCACCTCGTAAAACTGAGAATGTCACTTTGAACTACTATAATCATGGCTTTGTCTGGCCAAGATGCACATAAAAATTTCATATTGCCCCTATACATTCTAATAGTGGTTCGTTACTAAATAACTCATTATGAGATTGTGCCGGATCGTTGTCGGTGGACCTCAAGAGCAGCACTTTAGCAGCTATTATTCTGCGTCCCTATTTATGCACTATACTGTGCACGGTTCCTTGCCAAAATCGGAAGAAACAAACGCAGCGTTCAAGTTAACGTTCTCCGGTACATACATTCCTATTTACGTTTCCCCTTTCCATTGAAGGAATACATAAATCAAGCTGACATCACTGTACGAGAGAAGGAAAAAGTAAAGGTTTCTCTAGATTTGCCAACAAAGGGATCAGCCGCGGCGTTACGCAGTGTGTGAGACCGAAAATCCATCTATTTTTCCCTTTTCGTCGTGGTCTTCGCTCTCTTGTCGTAAATAAATATTCACCTGTTACAAATCGCTTCGATCACTAAAAGTTCACATTCTACTTACTCAGGGGGACAACTACTTCCATTCAAAAAGTCAAGGAAGAGGGAAGGAATACAGCAAGTATACATTAAGAAACTCGCTTACTCCTTCTCGAACGGTGAACACGGAACTACTACCACACAACACAAATTTCCCTACTTGACAAAGTACACGTCGTCAACAATTTCCCCGTAACGCTTTCCTTGGGTTTGCTTTACAATTTTATTACGCTATTTATAATTCCACTCTTTGAGCACACTTTTCTTTTCTCGAAAGTTGCATTCAAAGTTTATGTCTTGCAACAACTTTTCAAGCTGAGCATGTACCAAAAATTGCAACACTGATTTGTATACGGCGATAAATGAGTGCATTCGTTGAGCGAGACAGAAATGCGTCTTGATTCATAAATGTAGTCTGCTTTAAGGGCTCTTACTTTCTTTTCAAGTGCGGTAGAGCAAAACGTTTATTTTCTCTTGGAGGACAGCTAGCTGGATGTTCATTAAATTAAAATGATAAAGATGCGCATGCAGTCTACAAACTCAAGCTAATAATGTTGGCTATTAAAGATGGCAGAAGCGGCGGTAGGGAAAAAACATTGGGGGTGTTTAAAGATTTCATTTGAAGGAAGCTTGACAAGGATGGAAGAAAAGAAAAATAGTCTCAGTTTCAACAGCCATTGTTGTGTGCGCAAACGGACAACCGGGGAGACGCACACATGTCACTCATCCAGTTGCACGAAGAAGATGAATAAGAAAAACAAGGAAATTCGTTGAAATAAAAAGCAAAGAGAGAGGGAGCAGACAGGAGACAATGCGATGAAATCAGGAAGCGTTTTGTGAAAACTGCACATAAAGTGAAGTTGATACGGTGGATTATCATGCAGAATGTACTACACTTACAGAATGCTGATTTGCTCCAGCTTTATATTGCTTTTGCCATCCGCTTATTTCCCTCTCTCCTAACTTTTTCTTTCTTGTCTTGCTTCGTTGCTTGCTTACACACAATATTTTTCTTGCTTTCCTTACTTTCAGTTCACAGGATACAAGAAATGAAGTGAAAGTGGGCTTCTCCATCTCTTCATATTCATCTACCTTTCCTCCTCGCCAAGATATACTGCATGAGACGACAAGCGACCGGTTGTTTTAGTTCGTTAGTGTGTAACAAGGAAGAATGGAAGCGGGAGAAAGAGAGAAAGACGGGAAAAGAGAGTGGAACGAGAAGGCAACGCAGCGCTTCTTGCTACGTCCGTCCTTTCCAACACAACGTGTGGATGTGCAAGTGTGCTGCCCTAAACAAGATGAAACTTTGATGGAATGCTTAGAGGGAATGTGTGTGTGCACACACGCTGTGCGGTTTCAACGAAAAAGTTGGAAATGAATAGTTAAAAGCACGACGCAGGCCGGAGACCAGGTTCAGTTTCTCTTGGCACGTTGGGCAAGAGCCATATGGCATTCAGTGAAGAAAGAATTCCTTCCGTTTTCCCTTTTCCTACAACAAGTCGAAATAAGTGGCTAAATGGGAACAGCATTCCCCTTGTCTTTGTTGCTCTTTTACGTGATCCCGAAAACGATCAAAAGACAATCCATTGTTCTTCTAAACACATTTTACCTTTCAAAGTTAAAAACAATTCCAAGAGCCGAACACGCTGAAGCAAGACTTAAAAAGCATAGGACAAATCTTAAGAAACGTGAGTTATTCTAAGGGTGGAGAAAGTGACTGGCCGAAGAATTTAACTATATTAAGTAATCAAGTATTTTGTAGCAACAATATCAACTATGTGTGTTATTTTAATAAACATGCGTTAGTCGAAAAAAAAAGGTTTCTGTGGCGTTTTGGGGTGAAGTGGTGGAACATTTTTTAGACGATCGTTGAAGTAGACGCAAGTCCTGTGTGAGGCTCCATGAGTGTCTGCAGCAGTTTTAAGCTCTTATCTTGCATCGACCAGTATGGCAGGTTCCAGGGACCAAGAAGGGCACACCAAACTTGAAATCAATAGAAACATCAAGCAAACCAACATCACTTCTATCAAGAAAGGTGCTCGAAAACCCTGTGCACGAAGTATCAACATACCCAGAAGAGACAAGAGCGATTTAGTGACACTAACTTCACTTCGTCTTGAAAAACCTTGTGGATTTCATGTGTGCCATGACGTGGGAGTAAAAAGATGTGAGAAAACGAGGAGACCTCTGAATTGGTTTGTAGTGTTGTTTCCAGTGCTCTTCCAAGACTCTGTCAAGAACGTGCAGACACTCACTCTTATTGCCACAACTATTGCACTCCTCCTTGTAGTAGACGACAGGGCAAGAAAAGATTTAAATAAATTGTGTACGAATTTCCTTGAAAGTTTTGTAAACGATAACGACATCACTAGCGTAGAGCGGTTTGAGGACGAGGACACCTTCAACTTCTTTGACGGAAAGGCGACTTTGAGAAACAGCACAAGAAATATTGAACCACTTTCTTTTCTGTGGGATGGGGCCAAACGCAAACCCACAGCAACAAAATTTCAGGCGGACCAGGGTGAAAAACTGTGTGAGAACTTTTCTAGCTCACCTGTTTTCCCACATAGGACTTTGCATTTTGGTTGTTGGTTACGCGATTGTAGGTGCTGCCATTTTTGAGCGGCTTGAGTCCAAATTCGAAATGGAACAGAGGTCCATCAAACAAAAAAATTGGACTTCCACCTTTACGAAAATTCGAAAGAGATACGTTACCGAGCTATGGAATATTACAGGTAATGTCACACAAATCCACTTATCTCCATTAATTAAATATAAAGTTGCGGAAATGGAAATGACACAGCTCTCCAATGTAATAGATAATATTTGCAAATTCAATATAAACTCACAAAGGCGATGATCATGTCAAGTCAACATCCCATTAAATGAAACAAGTCTCTACTTCGCACTCTGTCAATTTCTATCTGAAACGTGGCGATGATGGTAAATGAAGTCATTGACTTACAGTCAACCTGAAAATGTGTTCCATCTACCCGCTTAAATTACCAATCACGGTCGAGGTTTTCCCCGTTTCCCTATAAAGTACAATTTTCATTTGCGAAACAAGCAAGAAGCATCTCCATCCGACAGACCCCACTGAAAACTTTTTTATCACGGAAAAAATCTCATTCTCATTTTGGACATGATCGCAATTCAGAATCACCTAGAACATATGCATGTGTGAAAGATAATGACTTTTGAGGCAGTTGTTTCTCCGACGGAAGATAATGATTTGTGTGCACAGACCAAGTTTCACTCACCAGACTCATTGTTTGAAGTGTGCTTGAGGGAAGTTGTATTTTTCACGCAGACACAATTGGAAAACCTGCATCCTACAGTTGTGTATGCACACAAACTCATATGCATTACACACCTATGTACATATAAATTGCACTGTGTATTGTCTGACAGGCAGGAATTTTTTACACCTCAACGTATAATTCGAAACGAGCCGAAATTGCGTCGCACACTCAAGAAAAAAGTGAGTGGAAATCAAACTTTTCCAAGTTGCCATCAATTCTATTAAGTCAACTCGTTCAGATGTGTGACGAGATTCCTATTTATTTTACATTTTTTATATATTGACATTTTTTTCTTCCTTTCTCTTTCCCTTCACTCATTGATTTCTCTATTTTTCCCACCACTTTCCCAAATAAATCTACATGGCTACGCCTGTGGGGACAGGAAGTAGGAAAGTCAAATAAAAGTCCTACTCCAAAGCACTTCTGTACACATTTTTAAACATACGCTACTTGCTCTACATTTCCAATTTTACAATCCTGATTGAGCTCGCCACGAGCAGGGAACGTGGGAGGAAAGGAACCATTACTTTTTACCTAGAAATGCGTACAAGTTATGTTGCACGAGGTATCAGTTTCACTGAGCGGTCCTTTTCATACCTTATCGCTTTTCTAAAAACCAACAGAGGAGGTAAAGTAGCGCCTAGGTGTTATTACCGTACGGAGACGCGGCATCTCCATTTCAGTGGTTAACACAGTCACGCGCCATTCCGAAAGATGAGACATGTAACCTGCTTTCTGCTGAGTGCCGCGTTATTTTATTCTCCAAAGACGACACGACACTTACATGTATATTTCCCACACCTAGATGCAGTTGATGCAAGATTTCCCTGAGAAAATGTCTGAAATCTAGAATCGAAATTGGGAAACTGAAGCTCTCCAAAAATGTATTGTTAGTTGAGGGTCTTTTGACTTTACGACTGGATTAAAGTTGTACATTGTGAAAACGATGCCTGGAAATTCCTCTCCATGTTTCCTGCTCCTGTCTCTTCTTTATTTCACTCGTCTGTCGATCTATATTTATGTTATTTTCCGGAAAAAATACAACATTCTTCAACGTAAAAGCTGTGTTGCGGCGAGAGAATGAAAAATAGTGTGAAAGCAGAGAAGGGAAGAGAAGGAAAGTAGAAAAAGTTTCATTTTTGTAAGATACCCATTTATTTATGTACACACTTATGTATGTGTGACGACGACAGTCATGATGATTGTCATCATCATCACCACTACAACGATCATCAGCATCAGTTTCATGTTTCTCTCCGTGTGCATTTCGAGTAGCAGGAGCTATTGTTTTTTCTTGTTGCGAAAAAGTTTGTATAAAAAGTCTCTTCTTTATATTTATGTATGTCCACGAACACTTTTGACAAAAGATAAACAAGACAGGGAGGAAACGAGCCATGCTGAAATCCTCGTTATGTGATAACGAATACGGTGATATCAAGAGTCGTATGTAAAGCTGACAATAAAATGCGAGTAAACTCGCGGTGAAACACGCTTTGGACTGTCTCCGCCTGATGCAGAGAGCGGAAACGTTGTTGAAACAATATTCAGATTTGATACGACCCAAGCGATGCCCTCACCTAGAGATCGGGCATATGTGGACGGTATTTTTCAATTATGACCAACCCTTTTTACATGTTAAGCTGATGAGCGGAAATGTCTGCCCTCCCTGCCACATTGATTGGAAAGGGTAACGGCGGGACAAGTGTGCTGTTGAGATAAAAACGTTAGGCTTGTTGGAATTGTTTCTTTCTAAGATAGACAAAAATACTCTGTCAACAACTCCTGCAATGAAAAGAGGACGTCAGATAAATCTGTCAGCATTTAAAATCTATCAGAGACCCACATTTCGGAAATTCACACATTTCCCTAATCAAAACGTTTAGGCAAGCTTGTGTTGTGAAGGAATTTTGCTGTACATCTCATCAACCGCTCATTCCCTCACATCGAGCGAGATGCTCATTCGGCTGAACAACTTTCTTCTACTGGAGCACAGCTCATCATTTCTTTGCTTCCTATGTTTGAATGTAACTGTGTTCTCTTTAGTGAATTTGGACAGTGTATGATTTAAGCAGGAGAAAGTGGGAGAGAAAAACTTGACATTCTTTTGACGGTAAAAGTAGTTACTAACAAGAAGAATGATTTAGTCCAATTGTCGTCCAACATTCATTTGACCCTGGAAACTTATATATCATTTTTAGATACCAAATGCCACTCATAAAATCTAAAATAATCCTGAAACAGATAGTAAATAGTAGCATCCATTTCAAAACATGCTAATCCATTATAAGTCAAATTCATACTGAATAATCCTGCTTGTGTTGCACACTACACAGATAAATGATAAATGAGATATCTCGAAAATCTCAAAACGTCAGCTAGGAAAAATAAAGTTCGGTTGACGAGGTATATTCCACACGTAATTCATAATAAACAATTTTACCTATTTCCCCAATAATTCAGTTTGGTTTGCTGCGTTACTGACTCAAGGAGTATCTAGAGTGGAATACAAAGCAGAGGCCTATAGGAAGGATTTCTTCACGACTCTGTGCGCGGAATTTAATCAACAACGAAAAGTTTTTTTTTGAGATACAACCAGCAGAAAAATGTGTGTCCTTGTAAGTGAAAGCGCGAGGCTTCTGCCACATAAACTCTTATGCTGGGCGTGTTGAAGAGTGCATTGTTGTTTCGTGATGTTGCTCGTTGGAAGGATGGGTATATATTTAACTTAAAATAAAGAAAGCATGAAACAAACAGCGATTGTCATCATCATCATCGTCTTCCGCCACATAATATTCACTCTAGCAGCGGCGGCTGCTCACCACTCTCGTATATTCCACTAAACGCCAGACAACAGCGTTGAATGTATTAAAGGAGGCCTCACCCTGTTCTTTCAGAATAAAAAAACAGCGAACAAGCAGAGGACGACGGAGTAAGAGAAATGAGAGAGAAGGTAGAAAAAGTTTACGAGAGTTTGTAGATTTTCAACCATTTCCTATATTGTCCTCTTTGTCTCTCAACAAAAACTTGCTCTTCTGTGCTTTATATGTTTCCAGTGAACTGTGGGCAGGCTGATGTTGTGTATTTTATATTGGGGTACGTCACCTGCTATAATAAATATACATGTTCGCTTTCAAAATTGGAAAAAGTGACGAGAACGAGGATGAAGATGATGATGATATCACAACTTTTTCTTTTGATAACTCTTTTTCATTGACATTGTCAGAGGCATTTGATCTCACTTCTTGAATGGCGTGAAAGGGAGAGCGAGAAAAAGGAAAAGGAGATAGATTACAAAAGTACATGACATATAAATAGCAGCTCAGAAACCTAGATTAGAAAGTTGTTTGCCAGGGAAAAGAGCAAAGAAGAAAGCTCACCACCACCCAGATTCCCCTACACCAGAACCACGATGCCAATCTATCTCGGAAAACTATAGCCATTTCTGGTTTTCATGAAAAAGTTGATGAAGTGGGGACCTGAGTGACGCTAGATGAAATATTAAAGTTGAGAAAACTACAAATGAAGAGGAGGGAAGGGATGAAACGCTTCTATGCATATGGTTGTCAATAGAGATTTATATGGATTACCCAATGCATTCTACAAACGCATTACCCTTTACTCCACTGCTTCTGCTTCCCTTTGCCATTTTTAAACCTTTTATCAATCTGATCTCACCCTTGTGCTAATAAAAATACAATCGGGAAACTACAGGTAGCGTGAGTTGCATTTTGACATTTGTGACATGCTGAATTACACCTATAAACATGCAAGTTGACATGGAAAGAGGAACTGTAAACAACAAGTTCACAAACATGTGGCTACCCATATATATTTATTTGTCATGGTTAATCTTTCAATTACGATGACGTTGAGCTTGTTCGTGCACAAGCTGGGGAGGAATGAAAAGGAAATACGCGTTGGGATATACTATGCTTAAGTAATTGAAACGAAAGATTGTTATTGAGCGACCGCCTCTCCCTTAAATCGTTTTTAAAACGCTTTTTTACGTGACAGGGTTATTTGTCGTTTGGTGTCGCACTAGAAGTCTTGGTGGTGTCTTGGCACAAAACTGCCACATCTGACGTCTGAGTATGTATCGTGCCGATTCTGAACTTGATAACGAAAGAAAATAAATTGACAAAGTAGAGGGTAAAATAAAATAAATAAAAAATGTCGGTCCTGTGAACCAGGCAGCTCGAAGCGATAAGACACAGAAAACTTAACGAACATAAAAATGTACTTAAGTAAATATGAAAGTATGCATATAGAAAGTAACATGAATAACGGGTGTAATGGGTCCATTGGTTGTGAAAAGCTGGACATGAAGTGATTAGTACATGGCCGTTGAAGACAGTCAAGTCGACAAGAAAGGAGGAAAGAAAACGCGTAGGCGTGCTTTTCTAAGAAGATATATATCTCATAAAGTTAATGCTCGCTTGACATATTTTTAAAGAATGGAAGTTCAAAGATACTTTCTTAGTCATCATTCATTGCAATTCGGCCTTTATGTTCACATTACTACTGTTAGGATTTTTATTATGATTTTCCTGTCCTTTCATATATTTTCATCACTCATAAAGCTTCATAATAATACCAGGCACAATCCATCGCTCACCCGCACAGTGGCCGCCATGCCATGGGGAAAACCAACAAGCAGCCAACGTGTGGCATCAGTAACTTTTTATGTGCAGAAGTCTCGCAACGCAACACCAATGCTTACCTTTCCTTAGATTTTGTGCAATGTCTTTTTAGATCATGAATGACAATCGTGTGTGTAGATACGAAGAATCAGATAAATAACTACACGCATAGAGAATAAGAAATGGCAAATGGGAGAGTTCGTCACTGTAAAACCTGGCCACATGTATCACAAGAGCACAAAGGAAAAAGCAAAGGTTGAAAACGATGAAATAGCAGGAATGGAGGAGTGCGAATGCAATAGAAGTAGAGCACTGTTTGAGGTAATTCCCACGAGTTTTTTTGTTATGGCCCAAAACATTAATCTCGGACACAAATCAATGTCGGGAAGATCCATGGCACATCCTGTTAGATGAGGATTTAATCACGGTGAAAGTATAGGTGAGCATATTCTCCATAATATGAGAGACTGTCTGTGTGCACTGCAAACGAGAGACATATCAAAAGGAAAAAGGGAGAGGAAGCCACCAGCAGAAGCCTATGCCCCATTCGGTGTACCGCTGTGCATCTCCTTTTCTTTCTTTCTTCCTTTCTCTCTCTCTCTCTTTCCTCGGATTTCTTTCTTACAAATAAGAACTTTAGTGTCTTTTTCCTAAATCTTATCTTGGCATCATATGTTCATTTATGTGCAGTACATTCTTTCATACTTCAATGGAGAAATTTATGTTACATAATATCTATAAAAGGATCGTCATATCTGCCTTTTCCCCGTTCTCTCTCTGCGTGTGTGTATAAAACGCGTGTGATCGTGATCACACAACTGTACAAAAAGACATTATTATGTGAAATGCAACGGCTATTTTTATTTATGTTTTTTCGTGTGTATCTTTACGTGGACGGAATGGAACGAGTTGCTTTGAATACCTACCTCATACGTAGGCCTATCTGAGATGAAGGGATCTTTTTCTCGCACAAAGACTGGTATTTTTGTCCCTGAGAAGCTGAATGTTGAATAAGACCTCTGTCGATGTAGCAGCTCCGATCACTTTGTATTTGAAACAACGTCGATGGAGACGAAGCACCTTTGAATGCAACCATTTTCCGATCCCGTGAAGCAGGTCAAAATATGTTAACATTTTCTCGTTTTGTCACAAAACCGTTCTCCAGTTGTACTGCGTTAGTGTTGCTGCCGCTGCTTCCACAGATTGTTACCAAACTTTTGCGAAGGAAACTTCTTTATCCTATTACTATTAAGTATAGTCAAACGAGTCCCATACTTCTCGTTCGGATGTTTTTATCAAATCTATTTTGAAACCATTCAATATGTCCAAAGATAACACTTCATAAACTACTGAATTCAAATTTCGTCGCAGAAATGAGGCTTATTTTGTGGAAGAAAGACCGAAACAAATGCGTTATAAGAATAAGCGAGTGTCGCATAAATAAAACGTCAAGAAAAACTGTGGCCAATTTGCTGCAGTGCGTTGGATGCTGTAGAGTTGATGCAAATAATTACTTTAGCGTCTTTTTCCCGCCAAGAATATCGTGTCGGTGTGTAGCCATTTTTAAAAACCCGATGTACTCTAATCGGATAATTTAATGTTTCTCTCAGCAATGAGATAATGTGTGCTGCAAGTAGTTTTGAAGGAAGCAGGTAATTCTTCAGCTAGACCAGGCGCAAAGTGGAGATGTAGAATGAGGAGAGAAATCCCATCCCATTATTATACAAAGTGCATTTTGTTCCTGACAAGAATTTAATTTCCTGCACAATACGGAACGACAACCACGACGACGACATCATCAGCATCATCATTTTCTTCTGGTGTGACATAACATGTGAGAATGTACTAGAATGTGTTTCAAAAGTGATTCATATGCCGACTCACATACGCATACTTTTCTTGAACAGCTTTTGTCCCTCTCTCTTTCTCTATTATTAAGTCTTCGTCGAAGTCTAGTCCCCATATTACTTACAACGAAACAAAGATAACAACATATGTAAAATTATGCGTATACGCTAAGAGCTCACGTAGACATGAAAGGTATTACAGCACATTCGAGAACAAGAAAAAAACGAAACGGATCAAGATCAGCTACGCTTACTTTTTAAACATGGAAAGTCAACAGAGTTGTAAAAGAAGAAGAAAAAAATCTTTTTCCATTATTCTCGCGTTGTGAGCTCTCTACCAAACCAAAAAAGTCAGCAATACATACATACATAAATATGATAGAGTTACATGGACTTAGTTTTTGAGGAATAATTTTACGTCTGAAGAGGCATTTTTCCATTAGACTATTGCTTATAATACAGTCACTCATGGCGGTAAGACGAAAACGAGATGATGATAATAAGAGGAGGAAACAAGAAAAGGAGGCGCAAGACATGATAAATCCGATCACGAATATGTGATATATTTTTTGTGGATGCATCTGTATTATTATTGTACATGTATAATGCGAAGTTCACCTCGCTGCCTTGATCACCCACTCTCTTTTCCTTTCTCTTTGCCCGAGCTCATTCTTTTCATGCCTCCTTTCTTCTTCTCGTGTGTCCTTTATCAAGAGAAACTCGAAAAACGACATACATATTTTATTTATATTGTTATTATTACTATACGAGCAAATTATTTTTGTGCGCTGATGGAAACACTGAAAAAGATAAAGAAATAAGCGAAGAAAAAATATTTTAGATCCTCCCATTTTCAGTCCTAATGCATTCCTATTATTCTCTTAAGACTCGCTTGTTTGCTCACTCTCGATGCTTATGTCGACCTTAGTTTTTGTTGTCTTGTGCCATTTCTCCGCGAAATGAGAGGCAGAGAGCGTGTGGGTCTCGGCTCACTTCTTTACTTTTGTCTTGATGCATCAATCAATGTGCTCGGTGCAATAAAGCACACTAAAAACGCCACTACATAATACTCACTTTATCTTTCTCATTTCCACTTTCATTATCACTTTCTTTTTTCTCCTTTGATAATATTTAGTGAATACATCATTGTCAGCAGTGTTCATCATTTTTGTCGGCAAAGATGCACGCATTACTTTCCTGAGACCATTTCACCACCACTTCGACTCCACCAGACCACGAATATCCTTGTGCGGCCAAAGCTACGTCGCCCCACGCTATCCAATAATTGCTGACAATTTTATGACAAAAAGTAAAATGTGAATGGGAGCTTTTCTCTCGACGTGTTTCCGCAAGTGCTCCATCTTCTTATCTTTCAATTTTACTGTAGCAATCTACAAATACATTAAGTGACGAAGTTTGAAAGAAAAACACACACAGAAACTTAGCAGGAGGGGAAACTTCGTTTCCACGCGTAGTGCAATGAGTAAAAATAAGTTGTCCAGCGCCGCGAAAATAAAGTTGTATTTGTGCACAGTCGCCTATTAAGTCTTGCAAGTTTAACTCATAAAGGTACGTATCTCGAAATCAGCGCAACTTTTGTTAAGTAGTTGAGCAAGAACACCTTGTTCCAAGTATAGTCACGGTTTAAATACTCGTTCCGTCTATTTCTAAGTGCTTCCACGAAAGCAAGTTAAAATATTTTCCCCAAAAATAGTGAACTGAAAATTGGCCAGGCATTTGTAACCAGTAATGCTGATTTTGTCCAAGCTGGGGGGAAGTAATTTTTCACCAGCCTTTTAGAACGTGAGTAGGTATCTAAAAATAAGGTCGAAATAATGCCCTGTTCCCAACTCACTCACACACTGTCTCTTTGTAACTACCTACGTGGAAGAAACCGAAAAATTTGTTTGATTTATGGTAAAAGATCAGGATTGGGCTTCAGCGGTTATGGCTTCGGGGTGTTTATTATATTAAATTGATGATGGTTCAGTCTCTCTCTCTCATTTTCTCCCGTTCTTTGATGAGGGCAAAATCACAATGTTTTGTTTGTGGTCCAGTTGATTCCACATGTGCCTTATTTTATTACTACCACTTCAATATTTTATCTGCCTCGCGCAGAAACCATATGAATGAGAATGTTCCTTTAGTCGTTTTGTTTGTTCTGGTAATTGCATATCTTTGACAATAAATTGTAATAGTTGAAAATGCGTTCAACACTAAAGCTCATAATATATTCAATCCGCCGTCATGTGTTAATAATTGAGCTCCAAACATTTACATGCACAATACACACCTAAGGGCACATTCCGTTATTAGTTTTATATAACAAAAGCCATGTCACCGTTTTCCACGAATTCGAACAAAACCATGTGTTTGCTTTTATAGTAATAAGTAGTCACAAATGTGGCCAAAATGTTCTTTTTGCAAAGTTTCACATTTGCTTTCACGAACCCGGTACACTCACTTCCATTTCATTCCAGTACACAAAAATTCAATGCAATCGTAATATTTTCCAAGCAATGGCTCTGTTTCATTTTACTTTATTGCACAAATTCGGAGTCCTCCGCTTTCTTATGCTATTTACACACAGATTCTGTCCTTTGGCTGGTTGCACATTACCACTTTTTTATGCACAACATCCGACTTAAGAACTTAAGGCTTTAATGCCCGTTATGACCATGAAAGAGGAAGAAATGCAATAGAGCGGAATGGTTTAATACGAATAAAACGAAGTTGAATTACTTTCTTGGAAAACGTTTCCTATTCTCTTTGCCTTTGTCTGACTATTTCAGAAGATGAGTTATGCAACTCGAAAAAAGGCGATGCTATTAAAATTACGTGGTTAAGAAACCACATATCTTTTACTTTCCCATCTTTTTCGATTTAACATCGTGTTACGAAAAGACATGATCATAATCGAAATGACATTCACGGCTGTCGCCTGACTGGAAGATGGAATTATATAGCACGTCTTGCCTTTAGAATAATGACGAAATAATGAAACAAGACAGATGGAGAAAGTTGATAAAGGAGGAAACGGTCATTTTTCGTCTATTTATTCAACTGTGATGATGAGCACCGGGAATAGAGCAAGAGAAGAAAATCCGAAACGGCTAATTTGAGAGAATTATAGGGAAATAAAAGCAGAGACAAAATGGCTTAAACGCACACCTAGCGTCTTACAATAATAGCATGCTTTATTATTATTACGTCGTTGATTCCCTTAATACTCCTACTAACGCAAAATTGTGCGAGCTCCCACAGAAACTTTGAAGCGAGATTATCCTTTACTCCGGGAAGTTCTCAGTTTGTACTACAAATTATTACGACATGAGTTTGCCAAATCTGTGTTAGGATCATGCAATTCGGAGGAGCCGGAAAGTAGGAATGTATTTGTCATGACGAAAATCTGTATAGAATGGAGAATTAGAGTGCCACGAATCTTCCTTCTTTACTCGCTCACTGATGAAACGTAAGCGATGTTTACAATTAGAAAGACAAATCTACTTCTTCTTTATGAATTAGGTGCGAGGCAGAATTGCTTAGCACTGTGAAATCTATATAATTTCATATAGGACTTCCATATCAACGCACAAAGGATGAAGGAGAGAAGCAGGAAGGAATTCTTCCCTTTGCATAATTTTGAACAGAAAGAGAAATCTACAAGCCGAAATCATATGGAAACGTTCTCACTTTGGAGACGAAAAAAATCCAAATCTGTCAGAGATTTCCCCAATTATGTTGAACATTTCATCTGAACGATATTTGTTACAGCCAACGGCAATTTAACCACAATTTGAGAATAACAATTTGTTTTGCACTCAACTGAGACGAATTGCATGCTAACATGTTGTGGAATATTCACCCATCCAGTCCATTCGATCAATGGCTAATGGCCTATTAATTATTCATTACATTCACAGGAAAGTTTATTCAAAGTAGCAAATCCCTTAGCCCAAAAAAACTATAAATAGGACTAAATTTTTATTCTCTTTAATGATATTTGCACCCACGCTTACATCTGTTTACGACAGTTTTATGCCTCAGAACGGTCAACGTCTGCCAATCGTGGAAAATTGAAGAATTTTCTCTAACACTGACTTTCTCTTTTCTATTATTTAGAGACAATTCACTCTCAGAGAAACTAATTGTGTGCAGCTCGGAGCTTAGGTAAGAAAAGGAAAGTTCAGAGATTGTGAATACGTAAAAATGAATGGAAGAGCGGCCAACTTTTCTTGGCAAGCCAGTAAAAATACATCTTTTATGTGTATTTTGTTTTACATACACTTAATTCTTAACCAACCACACACTGAGTTCACTTTCACTTTGCCTCTGTAAGTAAGAACACGGTCGTATTCACTTAATAGGAGAATGCATTTGAAAAGCAAACTACTTGACGAAATGGAAACTGGCAGAATGACAGCAAAGATGGAAATGTAAACATATTATTCAGAAGACTGGGAAAAGCTTTTATCGTGTGTTAGTTCAACGAAACCCATTTGACATCTTCCTTCTGTAAACCATCATTTTCTCAGTGTTGCAGTTCATCATTATCGTTTCATGACGCGTAATGCACATCGTCACAATGACGCTTTAAAAACTAACATCCGCACATAAATTGCATTACTTTTTCCAGTTCTGTGGGGAAGTGGGAATATTAATGCTTTTTCCCAATTCTTTCAAAACAATTGAACGATGGCTGGTTCTGTTAATGTATTCGTGATGCATTCTTCTATCATATTTTATAGGAAAGTGGGAAAAGGCGTTTTTTCCTAATGTAGTCAATTAATACAGACATACATTTTTCAATTAAGAGGAAATAGCGAATTTAAGTTGTCATAAAATTGTGCCACATCAGGAAAGGAAAGAATTATAAAGTAATTAACGCACCTACCCACAATATGCCAGTGCTGAGTGTATCGCCACAGCAGTCTAGAATCGAAAGACGCAAAATACGATATCAGAAAATAATTTTGTATCAAACTTTATTTAAGCCATTCGGTTGCGGAGGAGCGGAATGTAGTCTAAAATTTAGCATCCCTGCGCTCATCAATCAAATAAAAGATTCGCTTTCAGTTTGTCCTAGCATGGCCGATTGTACCAAAAAGTGTTTATCATAGGTACTTTCACTCCAAACAAATACCAGATGTGCAAAAAGAGCGCCCGTAGCTGATATTCTACTAGTGCTCCAACACTTCCTCCAGGATGCGGCAAATTTCCAACAGCATTTGTAGTTTGATTCATGGCTCCATAGGTGAAGATATTTGTTGTTGGGTTGTAGAAAATTACTACTAGGGTTAAATTGAGACACCGAATTGAATTACCATGAAATGGATTATATAAACATTTGCTAGTTGGATATCTGAATTAAAATGGGCGTCTGTACGATTGTGAAAGTTCTGAAATAAAGAGAAAAAATTTCTGGATTGTTCACTTTCACGCTCATATTTTATCCCCGACTGTCCTGATGCGTGGTGAGATTTTATAGAAGTGGGACGCATCGATGGAAATGTATAATGTCTTCCGTGCACGATGATTTCCTTTTTGTCAGCTGAAAAATTGGAAAAGTCAATTTTTATAGGCACGGCAAATTCATTCCTTGTAACGAGCTAAAATATAGATAGATATTAAAGCCAGTAGAAATGGGAGCAATGCGATACATATAAATTAACGAAAACGGAGATGACAAGAACGGCAAGAATGACAAGAATATTTTAGCCAATTTTAGAGCGGACGTAAATATCTTCGTTTGATATGACTATGACATTGATGAAGGACCATTGAAATAAGATGATAATATTGTAGAAAGGATTGCATGGTTATTACGTAAATACCTCATGGATCGAAAAACTAAAACATGGTTTGCATATATAAATAGTGCATTAATTAAGTCTGAAGCGGTGGAAAGTGTTTGTTCCGTCCCACTACATTGAACTTGATTTTGAAAATGTGCAGATTATGCAATTGATAAAATATTTTCTGTCTAGCTAGTAGGTGGTTCGTCTGGCTAGGAAAATGGCTGACTAGACAATTTTCGGGAATTTTTCACAAACCTCGTGGAGAAGCTCATAAAAGAAAAATGTGGAGATTAGAAGTGGAAAGAGTGTAGAAAACCGTTTTCAAATAGTGGTTTACAAGTGACGAGTCGTAACCATTGGAGCGAGTGTGATCGTTGCTGCTAGACGAATGTTGAGACGCATTGTTGAAATCGCACCGTAAACGAAATCAATCTTCGTATTTCTGACAGAAGATAAACACATTGCACTCCCTTGTCCCCTACTTTTTTCCCAGCATGCGTTGTCGGTGCACACGGCTCAGTTGCTTACTTTCAGTCGTCACTGTTGTTTTTGACTGTTTTTGTTATTACCATAAATTAACCCGAGGGACTCGTGTAATGGCCTTCGTAAGAGGATCTTCTTATCGCATCTTTTTTTAAATCATTGGACTTGCTTTTCACATACTTTCCCAAGTAAAGCCACTCAGCAAAAAAAAGTAGCGGCGAGAGAGCAACACAGTAAAGAAATGAATTAGAAGGAAACAGCTCTCAAAGAAAAATATGTGTTTAACCATAACACAATATAACAACGTCATCGCACACAAACAGCACTCTTTTTCTTTGCAAGTGTCGTGCCCAAACTTGTATACATGGTGTAAGAATGGAATGATTGTAAACTTTTTTCATCATTCAAAGCACCACTACACTAACAAAAAGACGCAGAGAATGAAGAACACATCTTTATTTTTGCTGAAGAAAAGACTTTCTTTTCTTTGGAATCAGCGGATGAAACGATTTCTCAGGAAATCCTGTCAACCTTCCCACAGTCACTTTTAATCTTTGTTCACGGCTCCGAATTTTTTTCCTTACGCCTTACGCAAACCTAAAAACTCATTAAATATATAAACTTTTGCTTTCTTTCCGACATCATCTACCCAAATAAGACATTTCGTCAAAAAAGATTGTCTCAAAAAATTAATAGCCTTCATGCTAATATTTGCTCTTACCAAATTTGCAATCTTCATTCAAATATGAAACGGCTGAGCTAACAAAGCGAGTCGACTTTGATTGTGTAAAAATCAAGCGGAAACATCATTGACTAATGTTTAATAAAGAGTGAACTCAACACTATGAACCCAACGAGGTGAATCTGATACTTGCCTGTTGGATGACATGACGCTTTTTGAGCAGGCGTTTAGATGCTATTAAGATTCAAATTATATTAAATTCATTGTGTATATTTTGCATGACTTGTGTAAATGTGTACGGGGGAAATTAGAAGTGCAACTTTTTCCTTCGAGCTTCAAAAGTTCTCATTATTATGTGTTAGCTGAGAAAGAAAGAAGTAAGCTTATGAAAAATCTGTTTCTTTTCTCTTAACACTCTCCTCTGAAAACTACTTTAAGTAAGTAATCACTCAATTCTACAATATCACTTGTGTGAGAGAAAGCATGAAGTCAGTTTCGCCTTCGTTGCCTCTGGCACTGGCACTGGTGACGCATAGTGGCATAAAAAAGTTTCACCCTTTCACCTACAGACCAACCAAATGACTACAGGACGCAACATTGTACACAATGCTTCATAGGACGTTGTTGCTTCAAGTTTTCACTTAAAAATCCTACTTTGCATTATGCAACGTCTAACGTCTGTTGATACTGTTAATGATTTTCTTTTCTAAAAAATATTCCTACTTTTATCTACCAATTTATTTTTTCTCTTTCTTCCTGTGTCTTCCTTCAAAACAAATTTTGTGTCCACATTTCTTCTACTCATCTGACAACTTTTACGTTCAGTTTCATGACGGGAAAAAACAACATGAGCCAAATGAAAGTTTTCCTTTGGAATGGAAAGAAGAAGAAAGAAAAAAGCTTGCCGACAACAGAGTGGAAAAGAAGAGAATGGAAGAGAAGGCGAGTACTTAATAATGGTGTTTTCAGACGTTCCTAGCCTCATAGCTGCGACTCAAGAACATTTCTGTCATGAGTTCACATAACACCTACTTTCTCATTTCCGTCAGTTTTGTGCCGTTTTCCTTTGAATGTTTTCGAATGGTTACATCGTGAATACCATTAAATGGTGCATGCTTCAAAAACGCTTCGCGTTCCCGACTTCATTTTGACAGTTGTCATTTCATCTCCTTATACCAAAAGGAAATAGAAATGCAAACTGGCGTACTTTGTAAGAAGTTAGTGCGGTGGACAATTTCCATTATACAATTTTAATCTTTCTTTCTACCATGTTCCTGCTACAGCTATAGTTCTATCGTACACCCAGTGTCACATTGTAACTGACTATTGACTTGATTGTGAACTAATCAGCTTGGCGCCATAAACTTTTGTGCAGTTCTTACCTTTTTATAGGCATACGCATTTACATACATTTAATTTATTATCTTAGACATTAATTGTTTGCGTTTTACGGACATTTACAAATTATTCAAAAATGCAATTCCACTTATTTAAAGCGCCGTTGTTTTATAGTGGTATGTGGAACGTGAAAATTGAGTGTAAGTCGTTGAACTAAATTCCGTCCAGAGTAAGTCTCGCTGATTAGATTTATGATTGTCGTCAAGCGTAGACACTTGAGTATCGTACATAAGCAGAAACTAGCTTCCCTTGCGCAACGAGATTCAGAATGGATATGAGTTGTTGTAATGTTGCGTTGCGTTGTAAGTGCAGAGTTTTGTTGTCATATCATTTTTCTTAAAATCATGTAAAACGGATGAAAGACGACAAGAGAAACATTGTCAAGATTTTTGTGTTTCTTCAACAAATGTCATTTGAAATGTTAACAACACACAACTCACGTACTTCGCTGTGCCGACAGTTGTACTTCTTTATAAAATTGTACTTGCTACAGCGAAAACTGAGCCTCGGAAACTGCTCTTTCTCTGGAATGACTTCGAACATGAGAGTTTCAATTTCATCGTGTAAAACGATGTGGCTCTTATTTGAGCTGAGGATAAAAACAAGATAGTGATAAAGAAAAAAATGCATGTATAGTGGAGAACTTATTGCATTGTTTTTATTACATTTTCATTGTTCCTTCTTTTCCTTGCTATGCATAATATTTCTCCTTTTTTTTCTAGTTTTTTGGGGGGTTGGAGAACTCTTGTTGTAAGTGTTATCAATAACACTCATCGTCACTTTTCGCATTAACACATGCCTTCGCTGTCATCCATTCGAAGAAAGTCGGTTCGAACGAGAAGCTCATAAGAACAAGAAAATAAAAAGAAGTCGAACAAAGCGACGAGAAAAATACCCACGCGTAGTACGCTTATGATTAAAAGAAAATGCCCGCTGAGTACCCAGTCGCCTATTCTTTAATTTTAAGCCTCGTTCGTACTCTTTCTCTGACGCACTTACAATTCTTTCCGTCCTCTTTATAGCTAGCCAGTGTTTAGCGAAAATTGTCTATTGTCAAGAAATTTGAAGCACTTTCATTCATCATCATTGTCGTTGTTCGTGTTGTTGTTTTTGATGGTATTTTCTACAGAGACGAAGGAAAGTTGTAAAGCTTCCGAAATTAAGTGTTATCACCACTGATTTACTTTTATGGCATGTTTATATCCTCAATGAATGTTTTCCCATTCTCTTTCCTTCCGACTACAGATTAAAAAGGACGAGAAAGTAAACGTAGGTTAGGCATCCACGTTTCTCTCAATACTCAAAAGAGAGCAACGCAAGTAAGTACTCAGGCATTTTGCAGAAAAAAAAGGTCTCGTATTCCGCAGATTTTCTAGACAGATAGAAAACTAAAACCGGGATAAACAATCGTGCAAAAAGATGTAAATATATATACTTATAATGGAAATAGGATAATGTTTCATTCTCTTCGAAATTGCAATACACCATTTTATTTATCATGTTCTTCACGTTTTCATAATACTAAAGTACATATTATTTTCGACTGGATACCGTGAGTCGTTTCTTCCTAAGGCACAAATTTGTGTGAACGAATCGCCTAAAATCACATTTATTTTTCCTCTGTTCTTCCCTCTTTTCTTACGCTTGACTGTATCAAGAAGTGAGAGCATTGTTGTGCCTCTTCTTCAAAGAGGATAGACAATAGACTGGTGGTAGCTCGCTATTTGAGACCGCTCATCATTTTATATAACTCATCGTTTAAAAAATGTACTTTGCTCCCTTTATATGCTTGTATGCATTTGGATGATTTGCTTGGATTGTTTCTACTTTACTGCCAGTTTCTATTCTCATCATGTGCTATTATTATTTGCATACTTTTCTATCCCTGCCCCTCACAGCAGACAGAGAGCGGAGTAATAAGTCTGAGAAATGTATATTTTTGTTCCATTTCTTTCTCTTCTTATTCATCCTCGTCATGGTCGACTGCTATTTGCTTTGTGAATTTATTGACTAAAGTTTCTTTGTAACAGCCGTGTTCTACTTTTGCATCGCCTCAGAGGGAGAGAGAGTGAAAGAAAATGAGAAGTTATGTAGTGTTGTTTTACTGATTGAATTTGAAATATAAAATACGTAAGCGGTCGCTCCACAAAATACGATTTGCCAGGGAATAAAATTAGAATTATGTATAATTTAGAAGCGAAGAATATGTGCAATTTCGACTGATTTCTTGTTATTTTTATTTGTGGTGATGAGCTCGAGATGGTTTCGGTTTTGATTAGTAGTGCGGTACTAAATTATAAATTCATACTGTAAGTTATGAGCATCGAAGACAGTTTTATTGAATTACATATTTAAGCATAAAAAATGTTTCTTGCCTTTAAACGTAATTTGAGTGGATGGCTGAGATGGGCAAAACGAGACAATGAAGCAGGAATCGTTTTTCAATAATTTGAGAATTTCTCGTTTTGTTTGAATTTACAGAACAATTTAACGTCCTTTACGAAAAGAACTGGACATCCGCAGTGGAGCAGGAGTTGAGGAGATTTGAAGAAATTGTGGCCTCGGCAGCCGAAGAGATTGGTTACGATGCAAGTACGAAGGACACCGACCTTGATTGGTCCTTCAGCGGAGCCTTACTTTACTCTGTCAGTATTATTACAACCATTGGTAAGTGGGTCACTTGATGTCATTTCCATGAAATTTTCCTACTCATTTTTATTTACATGGGAATTACGAAGCTTTGCACATTTCAAAGGAACAAACCACATAACACTTTTCGCCGTCCTTACAGAACTCATAAACACAGCGAGCGAGACATTTTGAGAACGAATAAAATATTATATCATATCGGAAAGAACACACAAACCAAAACTTGACAAGTACAACACGCAACCCACAGCTAAGTAAACAGCAAACGGTGAAATGCAGACTTAAGCTGTATTTTTCTGATTTCGATTACACAACTATAATTTTGATGGCAGCTGAAAAAATAAACTTTTATTTACTTTTGATGAACTAAGGTCATTGAGACCTATTGAGACCTGGCATGTTGGTACATAGAAAAGACTTGTGTACTCAGACATGACACAACCGTAATCAACGAATTGGGACGCGTCGGTTGGGAAAAGAGTCAAAACATTTTTTCATGTGGTGCAAGGCGTTCATAATGTAATTTGTCACTGAAATTTACAATCATGTCTACCGCAGACTGATATAACATTCCTTGAGATATCAAAGTGAAACCAAAATTTGTTCAACTCAATTCCGATTTGAATAAAAGCGATTACCAGCTCACTATCGTAAATTTTATAATTGCCCAAAGATTTATGACTAAATTGATCGTGGAACAGTTTCAACATTATTCAGCCTTATACCCAACGAACAATTGGTAAAAGCCGTTCGATAAAGAAATTGAAAATTATATTATGATAAATAACTCTTGTCATTGTTAAATGTGAATTTGCCCATAAAGCGATAGTTTTCCAGAAAATGTAATTTATTACAGTTTCTTCTAGAAATAAAATATTTTTTCCCGTCGCGCGGAGATAGTAGACAATTTTCCTATTTCACTTCTAGTTCTAGCAGCATTTTTTATGGGACTTTGAAGAGGGGAGTGTCACAGAAGGAGAGACGACGTCTTTCCTGCCTGCCAGTAAAGGAAGGCTAAACGCTAAGGCTGCTGCAGTTCCCGACTTTTTTCTTATCGTGTTATAAATTCCCAAATCAGAGAATATTCGGATTTCTTTGTAAGCGGAAGCATTACATGTCATTCATTTAGCACTTTGTAAGAACCATTATCAGCACAAGGGACGTCATGCCTTCTGGGAATGAAAAAATTGAACAATGCAGTACAATTTAGAATGGAAAAATATGATTTATGCTAATAATCATAAATTTTAAAATGTCCTTCGAACACTAAAATACATAAAATTGTACTTTGATTCCATTCAAAACTGTAACTGCTCATTCCTTAGGGAATTATCCCAACTTTCTATTTTGTGGAAGTCGTCTAAAGTTATAAAGTCGTGTAGTACATCAATGACGCAAAAATACAATGCTTACAAGCTTTTATATTTCATGACATTCTAAATGCAAAAAAGATTTTGTTCTATCCATCGTCATGAAATTATTAGGTACGTCTGTTCTTTGAATTTGTAAGTCGTGCTTTACACGTATTTTAGACTAATTAAAAGTGATTGAAAAGTCCGAAAGACTGGAAGCAAAGGCAAAAGTAATGTGGAGAGAGAAAGTTGATTAGGGATACAAAATGCACATTATATTTCCATTGCGAATTGCTAACGATAATGGTAATGTTTTTGCGTAGATAATGTACAATGGCCTAAATGGCGGTTGTTAGTTCTGCTCCTTGAGTGTTTTTTATTACCTACAGCGAGAATATCTAAACAGTCTTTGTAAGAGAAACAAAAATGAAATAGGGGGAAGGCGGAGTAGAAATGTATTTGAGTCATGAACGATCTTCTTGGCAACTTTTTTTTATTTACCCCATTGTTGTCATGAGCCAGTGAAAGACTGTCGATAATTAATGGTAAAAGTACACAAGTTTCACATTTTGTGATATACGCGTCCCAACCAATACGGTGATTGGCTCACTCTTGCTCATACATTTTGATACACTGTGCGGTAGTTTAGGCTAGTGCTTTGCTTAACTGAACGTGAAAATAATGTGCTACTCAAGCACAATGCTCCACGTGAGCACGTTTTCAATGCGAATCAGTGAATCATCAACATCAACATTACTTCGAGCAATGAGCAAGTCGTCTCTTTCCATTCTGCTTTTGTATTGTTGTGAGAGTTGATGGTAGAAGAAGGAGAAAAGAAAGGAAAATTTCAACTCCATTTAAGGTCCCAAGTGCCTACGTCGGTGTGTGAAAAAACCGTCTGCTACGCATGGAAAAATCAACATCGTTCATTGGAAAAATGTAGCCAACAAAGTTAAACAAAAATAGTTTTCGTGGTACGTGTATAGAGAAACGCATTTAGTTGATTAAATGTTTACGAATGGAACTGTGAATGTGTCCTTGCATCGACAAAAGGTAGTACGGGCATTATGCAAGTTTTAAATACTTAAGCACTAATTAAACCCTTTTCTACAGGTTTCAAAACTAAGTCCGCATAATTACTGGTCTTATAGGTGCATACAATTAAGTAGTTTTCAGATGGTCCTATTCTAGTAATTTGAAAAACTTGTATTTGAAAACTAATATCGATCTAACAATTCCTGGCCATTAATTACTTTGAAGAGTTGCGGAAAACCACGACTGAATATTCGTTTAGTGTATTTGAGGAGCGTGTGAAATCCAAGCTTCTTGAATGGTAAGTGTAATGGAATACTTTTGGGAGCAGTGTGTTTACACCGTCTAAGTGGTAACTGGTATCTACAACACTTGTACGATTTATCATCATCATCTGAAACACTTAAACTGACATGCTGCTGCTTCCTTTTTGTTGCCGGCAATGAAACTTCCTAAATTCCCCAATAATGGCGACCAATTTCCGCTCTCCTTCCAAAATGTATCTTGGCCATTTTTCCCGGTGATGAAAGCTACACTGCTCCTTCCTCCTTTCCGCTCTGAGTCGCAGATGGGAAAAAATAGGGATATTTATGGAACTAATTGCTGGAAGCATATTCTGTCGGATCTGATGATATCATAAAGCACACTTCACCAAATTCCGGCCCTTCCAGTAGTTCAAAGGTATACTTCCGATCAGATACAAAAAATCCTTTACACGCTGTCATTCGAGGTGGCATGACGTATGTATATATAAAATAATAGTCACTCACTCACCTGCAGTCCCATCTATTTGTAAATTCATTTCGGATTAGTGTATTTCGGGGTCTGGAAGGTTTCGTTTAGCGGCAGAGCGAACATTTACTTTTACTTTCAAGCATACAGCAACGTATCGTTATTCGCCCCATTACGTATTATCATCTCCCACTTTTTTCATGGGTTCCATTTTTGCACGCGGAAGTCGGGAAACTGACGGAAAAAAGTAGAAAACCAATCTCAAGAAAAAAGAGCAGGGAGGAAAAGAATAAAAAAGAGAAAGTTGATAAGGAGTTTCACTGTTAGCACACACGACTTGCTTCGAAAAGAAGACGATTGTGGAAGCGCCGCACTCGCGGACACAAACACGGAGCTCCTGCATTTCCCATGGCGATGACATATTACTTATTACACACAAGAAACTAGATAGGGATTTACAGATCCCGGATAGATATGAACGATGAAGAGAGACGGACCGACAGCACACTTTGTTTCTGAGGAGACTTTCGTCGTTTTCGCTCTGCTACCAGATTTACTTAGTGTATGTTTTCTTGCTACGGGCAATACAAAAAGAATGACTTTAGTTGAAGCTCCATGGCACTGCCACTTTTTTCCCTTTCTTCCTGATCTCTATTCCTTCACATTCCATGCTACCGGGTTTTACACAGAATATCCGTACATATCACATAGAGAAAGTGTACAGTTTCTTCTTGGTCGTCTGTATCGTCCTATACATCTCTGATCTTCTCTACAGGGCCTAATATTTTCTTTCTCTGGCCTGTTTTTTGTCTTTATAAAATAGGTATTACTTAAATGTACATCATAAAAAATGTATACAGTTAACTCTCGCCCACACTTTCTGATTAAGGAGGCAGCATCAACGTACATAATTCTACTCCAGTGCTAAGTATGTGTTGGAGATAAAGAATAATGGTTCGTTGTACTTCCTGGTTAACCAGTAACTTGAAACTGGGCTGGTTCAATAAATGACTACTATTTCCATTTCCCCATTACTTGTAATTTGGTACAGCGGCGAAAGAGAAAGTGTAATTACCAATATAGGATGAACATGAACGAACTCCCGACGTTGGTAAGTGCAAGGCGGTGGTAGGTATCTGCGCTTTAGTTTGTTCCACTCTTGGAGTAGATGTCCTCCATAAAGATGCTTTTATATTTGCAATAACATTTGTTATGGGATACAGGAGCCCACGTGTGGATGCGATCCCATGTCAACTTTGTTATATGAAGTTACCCTAAAAATAATATATCTGCACGGCTAAGTTAGTTAAGCAACTAAAATTTTAGCCTTTTCATAAATTATCCATCCGTCGTCACACATTCGCGTATTAAGAAAGTTTCGAAGATTTGTGAGAAGGCTTAAGGATTTCAGGATAATTAAACTAACATTTTCCTTCGCCTGTCGTCTTGTGTGGTTAGAAAGTCAAGAAGAGAAGAAACATGAGATGCGTCTCGACATTGTTCACATAACCCACATACTCACATTTCTCATTTCTGTGCCAAAATTTCTATTAATTTTCCATTGCGGTATATACATAAATTAGCGCACTTCACTGATCATTGTCTTTTCTGTTTCTCAGCTGTTAATATTACACAACCCTTCGAAAATGGTGGCACTGAATGATGGAGTAGGAGTGGCGTGCCACTTGATAGTTATGGTTACTGCGTCACAACTGCTGACCAAATCTTGTTCGTAACTACATGTATTATGGCAAATGAAAGGCTGGTTGGGCCAATTCACTGACACACTTTCTGACATCATGCATATATCCTAAACTTACCAGCAATTCCAAAATTTTCCCAATGGTGTCATCCAGACGACATCTCATCGGATGATTTGATGCTCACTGACTGATTCGCTTACTTCACTTTGAAAGTGAAGAGAAAAGATGAAATGGAATATTCTCTACCTGTATTTTGAACCTCACTTTATTACATAACCACTTTGAACCATAAATGACACCGCCTACGCTCATATTACCAATGTAGACTGTTGCAGATTCAAAGACGTACCTCTAAAAGTGCTTTTGTTATTTAATCAGCGTAATTACATTTTTGTAAGGATGCCGGCCGTACGATATGGTGATACACCGCTTCATTTCATTATTTTATTTTTATCTTCCCCGTCGCCGTCCTGCTGCGAGATGAATAAAATCAGTTTGACAATGCTGCGGACTCAGACTTGAAAAAGTATGAAGAACTTTTTTATATCTGTACTTTATTGGAATGCTTGAAAGAAGCCCGTGTCGAAGTAAGCATGGTCGTAATGACAAGAACGGAAGTAAAATTCTATAATCTTTTTCTTAATTTTAACATGTACGGTTTTCCCCATTATGTTCGACAAAACTGTGAAAATGGTTTCGTGTAACAAAAAGGAGTAGAAGGGGAAATCTTGGTTGTAGTAAAAACACCTAAATTTCCATGTCGAGGTTGAGCGTATTTAGACTTTGCAGTGAAAATTATATCTTTTACGTATATACATAAACTGTTGTTATATCGAGGCGTTATTATTATTACTGGAGTGGTTGTACAGTACAACTGCAATACGACTTTAAAAAAAGAAGTGTTTCATTCAAGTAAGAACGCCATTTTTCCTTCTCAGTGTATTCTCTTCACTGCTTTATTGAGAATTTACGAATAAAGATTTCTTTCGGCTCGCATACATACCGCCTTCTCACCAAACTCTTATTCCTCTTCTTTTGTTCGTCTTTGTGTGCGTGTGCAAAGAAAAGAGCTCATCGAATTTGCACACAGAGACGTTTTTTCTCTCCACACATAAAAGGAGAACGAGACGAGAAGAGTCTCAAAAACACCGCACTGCCCTAATACTCATATGGCAGAAATAACGATGACTGGATTCTATCTGGCCGTTTTTCTTTTTTGCTCTCTGGAAATGGATTCAAAATATTGGCAAGGAAGAAAACGGTCCAGGTTGAATAGGAACACCGTGAGAGTTTCTCTTGCCATTTTTGGTCATGGTTTTTCTTACACTTCCTCAGACAAAATGTGTATGAGGCCAAGAAAAGCGTAAGGAAGAGTTGGTTGAAGTCATGTGTGTAATGTACGTATAAAATGTGTACTATTTTCAACTTCTTTCTATGCTTCATTGATGGGGAAGTGCACTTCATAGTTACTCGGAGGAGGCACAATTACGTAATACAGCATTGGGAAAGAGAAGGATTCCGCTTTCATCCAGTCCGCCTTCCACGGTGAACACGTTCGTTCTCACACCATTCCGTTGGTGTAAAATGCCGTTTGAGAATGCATACACAAGATCTTGGTGGCAAACATTTTCCAACTTTCATTTTTCCTACTTGCAAAAGCTTAACAGGCATTAGCTCAAGAAATAAAAGACAATCTTTTCCCATTACCATGATGGTCAATTTATTTTGCATTCAGATCAGCATGAAGGTGTCTAAACTGTCTTCCTGTCTGTTTCCTGTCCGTTTCCACGCTTCGTCGCTAGTCATATTCATACATCCTATTTAAGAATTGGACTGAACTCCTCCTGGAACCACTTTTTGCAGCCTTACACATATCAGGAAGTTACACTTAAAATGTATAATAACATTAAACGGGAAAAGTGTTCCGTTCTCAGCCACCTTAAACGCGTAGGACTCTTTACATGTGTGCAGGAGGAGTAGTTTATTTTTTGACCGGGGTGCGGATGTTTTACAAAAGTTTCTCTCTAGAGGGAAGAAGAAAACTGAAACTTGTAAGCATTACAACAAGTTCACTTTTTGTCCATAAAAATAGATATTGTTAGGTCTGTATTCCTTTACATAGTTGTGTGTAGTGTTGGCGTGGAGTGTGTCCAGAGTAGTGATAGGATACTACGGGAAAATGACTTTTCCTTATTAGGTTTATTACCATTTATAAATTATAAAAGTACCATAGTGCTGCTTCATTGGATTAAGCGGAAAGTTTTCCCAGTACTCATCTGTTCTCCATTGGTTTCATCATTAACATTTAGAAAGTCATTTTTTATCTTTCTCCTCGTTCTCTGTCTCTCTTCTCTGCGCCAGAGAGAAAACCCTAAAGTCATCTTTTCATATAGGCAATATATTTTATATTATGGGAGACTCGCCGAGAATTTCGGATAGGGAGAGAAATGGCCCTCTTCTCCATAAGTAAGTTGTACTGATGACGCGTGGATTTTTTATGTCCACAGACAGAATATTAGTCTGTTGAATACACTTTCATTCATATTAATACAATATTACATTTTACTTCATTTCCCGTGGATTTCTTCAAGACGGGGATCCCAGTTGTGCCCATTGTTTGGAAAATTGTATGCACAGAATATTACAGTATTTTTAAGTAGATTGAGCCAAGTCAACTAAGGTGACACTTGGAATGATGATTGCTACCTTCCTTCGTTTTCCCTCCACAAAAGGTATGCCAAGAAAATATTATGACTGAGAGGATATGAAATGAGGCAAACCGGATGCAATTCCATGATTTTTCCAATTTATTATTATGAAGTTTCGTATATTTACTACTTTTGATATACTACTCCAGTTAACCAGGCCCGATATATCTTACTTATTATTAGTTGGATGTGCAACATAAAATGAAAAAGTTGAAGGAAGGCAAATGTCAAAACTTTCATTCGGAAAGAGAACTCTTAATAATCCGTCACAAATGAGACGTCTTGTAATAATTTCCTCGAGTTCAAATCAATAGAGGGAAAAGACAACGAAAGGAAGGACAGAATCGATTTTGTTCTCAATCTCCCCAGTTCGTCACCCATTCCTGCTAATGGCATTGCTTTGTCTTTTCCAAACGAAAGAATAAAAAATGAAGTCTTCTTCTGAGCCGGTGCCAAAGCAGACGTTGCTTATTAGTATCCATCCCTTCAAAACGCTGCCAGAGTGCTTGCAAAATTCATGCGTGTGTATTTGCAAAAACTACTTTTCTACCTGGGCGGATCAGGTTTTCCCTGATTTCAGCAAGCACGTTCCAGCATTGTATTTTCACTCTTCTCTGTTGACAATGCTTAAAATTTCATTAAGCCACTCTGCCACGAACTCAAACTTCACCTTCAAGATACACTCTTCTTTTCGCTATTGCGTATATATATATTATGTTTTAATCATAAAAGTGAAACTTCCGGACTATTTTGAAAGCAACACTCTTCCACCGTCATTAGCATCTCGCTCACGCAGGCACGCTTTCCATTTTTTCAGAAATTAATACAGAGTGAGATGGGGTTAAGAAGTAAATATTTCGTGCATTAGCCAGTGAAACTTCTCAAGAGAAGGAATCTCAAGAATAATGGGTAATAAAGTGTTTCACAGTCGAGATGTTCAGCAATGATGCTACATATTGTAATGTGCCATGGTTCTTGTTGGGGGTTGAAAATGTCAGTAAAATGTCAGAAGACGTATGGAGAAAAAAGGAACAAGTATCTTTTAGTTAAGAGAGAGAAAGGGAGTTTAACCATCAGTGAAACATTCCATTTAGAGAGGAGATAAAAAATTTAGCGGGGGTATGTGCTCGGATGATGATTATGGTGTGATACTATGACCTTATATAGGACATATGTCTGTAGCGAAAAGAAGTACTCTTAAAGTGTCCATGAGACGGATAAAAAGGGTGATACGATGATGACATGATGATAAAACCAAACACGAAGAAAGGAAAATCTGTGTGGAATTGTGGAACAGAGAAGATGAGAATTATCAGTACACGTACAATTTTACATTTTGAGAAACGTGTTGTCGGCGAGACAGCGTCTTCCGTAAGCGTTATTTGCTGCAATCAGTCTCGAGCATCTTCAGCATCTTCCCCACTCATCATCATCAGGAGGAGCAGCCTTTGAAAAAAGCTTAGTGTATAAAGATATATCCACATTCCGTCAGTTAACTTTTTACCCGTAGCAATTTCAGGAAGACGGAATAATGCCATAATAACAAGGCAGGAATGTTAGTCAGAGATTCCTGAAATTTATATGGAAAACCGAAGGCAATGAATGACGACGAAATGCTAGGCAGACATACGCCGCAAACACATGCACATTAATTTGGAATGTAGCTCATGTACCAAGAATGAATGAATGAAATGTTCGCCCGAAATGTAATATTATACTTGCACTTGTTTCTCTCTGGAGCTCTGTTGGCCAAATGGATGATTATTAGATGGTTCCTCTTTTATTGTTAAAGTCTGCTCAGCCCATGCAAAAGGAATTATTAATGAAAATGGTACAAGTGAAAATGGAGGAAGTTGTACCGTCATGCATTCTGATTTGCAACGATCCTGCTGATGCTTCATGCAACACACTCGTTTATTTCTCTCTCCCTCTTCCTCCGTCTCTCTCTCTCGCCCTACCGGTTTCTTCACTTTTCAAAGTGAGCTCCCTCCTCTAGCCAACCAGCCAAGAAAAGCGTCACAGTCAAACCATAAGGTCTTCAAGGAAAAGCAATGCAACTTACAACTGCGTCTTCTCCTCCACCTTCCACCTTTCTCTCTCACACGCTCACTCTCGGAGAGGTTAAAAGCAAAGTAACTGCACGTAACCGTATACTATTATTTATATCGATTGTAACGAGAGACGTCTTGGGCATATTCTAGGGGCAAATGGAAACATTCTGTGCAGCAACCTCATGGAAAATCCGTTGACTATGTATTATGTAAAGAAATCGTTGATATTTAACCACGCCGTTTCCACGCATTTCTTTTTCTTTTGCGTGCTTTCCCACCCTACAAAAAGCAAACGTGCGTCTAGCGAGAAACAAAGATTGTCTATGTAAATTTCTGTATTTTGTATCACTACGAGGTGGAAATGGAATCATGTGAAAATGAAAGGATGAGCTTGAAAGTGAAACAAAACATGGATGTGAGAATGTGATGATGCAGCGTAACTCTGGTTCCAATTCTAAACATGAATAAATGATAATACCAATAATATCTCCGTCCACGCACCTATACGTACATTGATGATGATCTTCATATCGCTCTAATAATAATGTAGGAAGGTGTATCCAGTGTGAGACGTGCGCCAGTCGTCCGCTATTCATCTTGCTCATCGTCTTGTTTCTTTCACTGATCAAAGCCCTTGTGTCATTTTCACTTACTCAAGGAGAATCCTGCTATGCATATCAATATTTTTTTTCAAAAAGCACCACTTTCTTACATTCTCCTGCCTTTCCTCAAAATGTTGTTTGCTGCTGCACTGCCACCACTTCCATTTCTCTGTGTTGAGTTTTGTGTCGAAAAAACCGATAAGAATTTCCTAGTAACGATCATCATCATCATCGCCACCATCATAATAATAATAATATGCAGGTATGTAGACATACCTTTGTCAGTTAACGAAGGGAGAAAGGGAAGCCCGACTTTCTCGCCGGGAAGCAAGGATGCATCAGACGATATAGTATAAGTGAATGAGTGAGTAATGTCTAGGTAAATCTTCCCCTTTTTCATCCTGCCCTTTTACTTATTATTATATAACATTTTCACAGTGTCACTGATTGGTTTCTTAAGTTACAAAGCTTGATACTGCATTCCTTTTCTAGTGCTATATTTTTTCTTCTCTCTTTTCTATCCGTCTACTCACTCGTCCAATTTTTTCCTTATTCCGCTTGCTTTCATTTACTTTTCATTCTCTGTTGTAGGAGATCTTTACAACCGTCTATCTATCTACTTATACTTTCTCTGCTCCTGCTCCAAAGAGAGTCTCGAGCACTGTGAACGAGAAAAGTGCTCACTTCCACACAAGCCTAATAGGATCTGTTTCGAAAAGACAGTGATAGAAATCCAGAGATGAGAAAACCTCTTCATCTTTTTCTCCTTTCCCAACTTAAGCATACAGATATTTCTTTGTATTTTTCAGAGAATCTTGTGATGTGAGTCTGGCATAGGAAGTAAGTAGTTACGTATATATCCAGTAACTGACAGTAAAGATACTATTTTCCCTCAAGTAATGGTATTTCGTTTGTGAGTAATTTTTCTGTAGTCATCTTTTTCTCTTCTCCCTTTGTTAAATAAACATTACATTCGAGGTAGGTTTCTACCTAGCAAAAATATGTGCATACATATGAATGGATGTGCAGAAAAATCTCGACTCTAAAAGTATTATACAAATCCAATGCAGATTTTGCGAATGATCAAGTTTTTTAAAATGACTTATTTCGAATTCCTCTTTGTTTGTAAGGATTGCATAAATAGAGATGAAATTCATAAAACGTATTTTTCAATTTGAAAGCAGATCAAAGCATTATTGCGTATAAAATGGATTGGTGTGATAAAGGTGATTTGTTCCCGAAGAATTATTACATACTTATTACCTTTATGTGATTCAAAACAAAAAAATGAGATGCAGCCAAGCAAAGTACACTTTATAGTAAGTTACAGGTCATAGTGATAGAAAAGGAAAATTGGAACGGAAAGGAGAACAAATAAAGAATTCATTGGGATGCAATAAGGAAGGAAGAATCAGAAGAGAGTGTAAAGCATTAAAGTCATTGACAATCACTTACATTTAAAAAATACGCGTCTCCAATATTCACATTCTTCTTTGTTGTACGCCATCCAAATTCATGCATTTTTTCCTAACACAAAAAAGGAATTATTTACAATGACTTGGAGCTATTTGTTCATATTTATATTCTACTGGTGATACACCACGTACAATAATGTAATGGTTGGAAGCGAAAATATTAAGCAATTTCTCATACACACATTCCAGGTACCTAATATCATTCTCTTAACCCGCCAGGATACTCACGTATGCAGGAAACGTTAGATTCTCTGTTTGTGTTTCTATATTTACGGCATCGTGGTATGCAATAAAACCTTAGAAGAGATAGCAATTGACTATCTGACTGGGAGCCAACCCTGAGACAGGCAAGTCTGCCCGAGAAAGGGACAAGCAGAAACGAAAAGTTTAGAAAAAATTCTCAGGAGAAAGTAGGGTGTGAGACCAATATTTTTTCCCTTATGACCTCTACGGAAACGACAAAACGAATGATACTCTGTTTGATCTCTTTAAATAGATTATATAATGTGGCTCTTGCCTGAATGCGTCATCAATCACAAAGCTTGAATTGACCTAACCGCCTTTCTAAATGGAGGAGAACACACACTTTCCCTCATTTTCACTCAGTTGATTTGGCAGGCGTTTTTGTTCTTTCCAATACGTTAACATTAAGAATGACCACCAAGAATGCTCCGCTTTGTGACAGTATTGATTTTCAGGTTCATCAACTCGAAAACTCGAAACTGAAAAAAGCGCGGTCTTGTGTATTCTACATTCTCTGAGTTGCTTGAGTTTGTCAATATTAATATCGCTGTGAGTATTAAATATAAATATTATAGTATTAACAAATATTGCATCCTTCATGCCGATGATATTGAATGTTGTATAACTTTCGTCGACTTTGAAAATCCTTGAACGTCAGGAGTAATCTAGGTGGAATGCAGGGAAGCATTTATTATTACTAGAAGATGGTATGGTGGAGAGGTGTGTGTATTATTGCGAGCAGTGGAAGCCACGACAAGAATGCCCTGGGAAGAAGTAATAGTATCTGGAGAAATTTCTCATAACGGAAGTCATCCTTCACATTATATTCCTTAAGGCAATCTCATTTCCAAAGGGATAGGGTGACTCATACAAAGAGGAGAAAATAGGGTGAATGAGTTTAGTTTAGTGTAGTCTAATATTATGTAAGTAGATGTTAAGCCAGTTACGGAATCTTTTCCTTCACCCACAGGATAGACCACATTTGTACTAGTGAGTGCATTTGCTTGGCTCAATGTCGTCGAGAAAAAAGTGTTGAGGAGAAGACAAGGCAGATTCCCAAAATGGGCTGTGACGCGTCTCCTGCCAACTTATTTAACCAACAACATCAACTTATTGTTGTGGGGTTGCGTTTTTGTTGTTCACCATGGCTTTGCTTATAGAATTGACGGTGATGCTGGTTAGAAACAGAAGCACTTTTTCCCTTGCTTCCTTCTATCTATAAAAAGTTATATTGAGCATGTCCCAAAAAACTATTTTGTATTTACTTATTTTAGTTTGAGCATCCTGTATTTTGTTTTGAAAGGCTAGGTTGGCTTGTGCTGTGTGCCACCACTTCTCTGTAGAGAGTAGGTAGACGACATCCTTCTCAAAAGTACATTATTAGTGCTGCCTAAGTAAGTTAGTTATCATTCCTTGAGGCGCTCTCCGACTATGTTGCCCTATTATCTTCAGCCTTACACACTTGATAAGCTATTTAATGTCATTCTACTCCTCTTCTCACTATATCTTCAGTTGTGATGATGTCCCTCTTTCTATTTGCTGCCACCACCAACACCACTGCTACTGCGACCGCTTTCCGCTCCCTTACCACACTCCACTACTGCCTACCGTTACCACCACTTTATTACTTCTTGTCGACTTGAATCAACTTTCACGACGTTAAAATGTGGGTAGGTTGGAACTCACTCTCTCAGCTCTTCGGCAAAAAGGTGTATTCAGAATTCAGTCCGACTTCAGCATGGAGGAGAGTTGGGCAGTGAAAAACCTCTTTTTAGTTCACTCAGCAAATTTTACTATTGATGATGAGGCGGATGAGGATAATAACGATAACGCTTTGAGCATGATTTTCACAACTTTTACGTATAAATAGACAGGCTAAAAAGCATGTAAATAAGGAAAAGTTTCTCCCAAGTTGACTTTTCTCATTCGCCCAGTCGTTTTCAGTCATTTCAATGAAAGTTTGCAATTTTACTTATTCATTTATTATACTAATGTATATAGATGACCAGCAACCAGCAATACGCCATCAAGCAATGGATACCGAGAAAGTCTTTTAAAAAGAAAATGTCCTATTTATCGGAGACACCAATGCCAAGCAAAATATATACATATTTAAATCATAGAAAAACTTTTTGTTTTGATGTTATGATTAAGCCGCTTATGTGAAAGACATCCACAACATCACCGGTTACGCGGACCGAATATGTTAAAAAATATTTCTTTAAAAAAAGTACTACGAAAATGTTTGCGGCACTTTTTCTAGTAATATCTCTGGCCACCACACAAAGGTAGAGGGAAAGGACTCGTACAGTGAATGGAAAGTGTGGTGACACATTTATTTACAACGTTACATACTGCAGAAAATAGTTTCGCCAGGTCTGGTAAATGTCCAGTAATATATGAAATGGATAGTAAACCGAAACGATGTGTTCTCCAGTATGTATTAATCTACTTACGGTGAAAGTCCTCGTGTACATTTTTGTGCTTTTGGTTGACTTTACGCGGTTTTAATAATTATTTCGTGTGCGGAAAACAAAAATAAATAGAGACATTGTTCCAGATATACTTTCCTAATTCTGTTGTGCGTCTATTGTCTAAAAATTCTCGAAATCATTTTCATTCTTTCATCTAGCTATAAGTTTTTCTGAATAACACAATTTTAAAAAAAACGCTTCCACTTCAGCAAACCAACATCAGCGGCATATCACTATCATCATCGTCATCATCGCATGAGGCTCTTGTACGCTTTACTCTTGCCTGATCCGCTTGACTGAGTCAATGCCTCTTTTGAAAGTAAAAGGGTAGTAGTGTCATCCTTGTACATATTAAGTGAATGTAGCTGAAAGAGACTATGTCGCCGTATTAAGAGAAAGCGTGAACGAATTACCCTTATCGTTATAGTAATCACTCTAAGAATGAACCTAGGTACGTGCATCAGTTGAACTGCATATGGTAGACAGGATCTTGGAGAGAACAACGCCTGTTTAATTATATCAGACATGACTTGGAAATCCACTAGATACTTTGGGAGAGAGGAATAAAGAGGAAAAACAGGGGAAAATCGGAATGTAGAGGAAAGTTTTAGTATTACCGTTTTGGGGACAAAATACAAATGTATATCGTATGAGGCCGTTTAACACTCCTGGAGACTCGCTAACGTGTGCTAGTTGTTATATCGGAAAATACCGCACCGGTAAAAAAATTGTGTATGTAGCAGTTAGCGTATGTAAGCAGTATAGAGTTGACAGAAGAAACATTTTCTCGCTCCCATTTCTCTCGTTTTCAGAGAGCAGAGTACCCAGTGAACCTTATGAAAAGAGATGGTTTTAGTTACTACTTACATACATACAAAAAGGTTGCAATGGCAAAAATTTTCCGCCTTTTTTTTAGCTTGTCAGAAAAAACCTACGCTACGTTTATTTGTAGTACATGCCCTACTCTCAGTCTGATTGAATTTTCTCCGTCGCCAATGTGCGAGTAGGACAAAATAAAGGGAGAAATTTGTAACGTGAATATGTACATTATTTCAAGGCATGGTCGGTTTGAACAAGGTCTTCCAAGACAGGGCTTTTCTTCAAAAATTCTCCTTTAAAGTGCTATGCCGTAATTTGTAAGAAACTGTAAGGCTTTCTTTCACACTCTGAATTAATATTCGTATGATTATTGGACACTTTTGTTCAGATACGTACGTGTGAAATAGAGAATTTCCCCTTGCTAATGAAAGAATCATGCGTACTAATTAGTCAAGTCGATAGCGAACGTAGGAACGTTATCGTAGATTTGATACTTGTAAACTTCATGATAAGCATCACATTTGAACCTTCATTGCCGGCTATGGAGATATACTTATATAGACTGTCAATGCAGCCATGATAACTCATTAATTGTTCCATTTTAACAGCAAGCACATTTCTTACTTGTTTCCACTGGCGAATGAAACCAGATCCAAGATCTCTTGTAGAGAGAATGCTGCAAACTTTATTATGAAATATTTTATGTACAGCATTAAATTTTTCATTAACTTCATTGCAGGGTTTTCGCTGAGCGAAACAAGAGGAGAGGAGGAGAAGAGACTTGTTCACATCCACAATAGCGCGCTCTCTCTCTTTAACAATATCCACTCTCCTTAGATAGAATGAAACAGTTTGATGAGCCTTTTTGCTCAAAAATATCATCGTCATCACGTCGCTCGCTCTTTCTCTAGTTCATTTCAAAGAAGATTCGTACCGGCTCTGCACGCACACGAGAGGCATTGTTATTCCTTGGTCTCTTCAATGCAGAGCTTTTCTACATGTTTGCTCATAGCTAATGAACCAGAATAGCTGTTATCAAAATGTGGATTAGTTTCCGAACACAAGAGCAAATACTACATGATGAAGATAACTGGAGCTGTTCTCCGAGCGACATACGCACCCTGCTTCTTTTCTACGTAATCATGCTTGCATTAAAAGAAAACTGCAATGAGTCTAAGTTGAAAATTGGATTTCTCTCCTACAACAAGTATTTAAATAATGTTGTCGTTGTCTCCTTCCATCCTTTCCCTTCCCTGCATCTTGATAATGATGACGATGATGGTGGTGGTGGGATGATAGAAAACGATAGCGTCGATAAAGTCGCTTGATACGACATCAGAGAGGACAACCAGAACAATAATAATGTTGATGAAGATGATGATCACGAAGAGAAAATGCGTAGGTTTTACAACATTATATTTATCTGGATTAATGCCTGAGCCGGTACTCGGTACGCACTACTGAAGCACAAGACAAAGATGAGTCTAGCACATAATTTAAAATCGTAACTTCATTAATTTCAAGCATACATGATTTCATTTTCTCCCAATATACTGCTCTCATATTAAACGTCAAACATTTTTTCTTCTTTGATAATACCGATTTTGGGAGAAATATTTCCCTGGCTTGTTACGTTTACAGCAGGAAGCAATTTTTGCAATATTATTTCAGTTGAACACTATACTGCATATTATGGGTCCAAATTTGGAACTTTATTAGTGACAAATTTTGTAGAGGGTAAACGTTAGATTAAATTTTTGTCAAAATTCAGCTGTACTCTGGGTTTACAGCTTGATGAGTTTCCTTCTTATTTTTTTTTCAGGTTACGGAAATACAGCGCCGAGAACGAGACTTGGCAAAGTTCTAACAATGTTCTATGCCATAATTGGAGTTCCTCTAATGCTCCTATGGTTGTCCAACATTGGAACGTTGATGGCCAACACTTTTAAATTCGTTTACAATCACATCTGTTGTCGCAACAAGTTACCACGTTCGCGATCCGTCCAGAAACGCTCGCCTTCCTCAAAACAGGAGCCGTCGTCCATTCAGGTGAAATACTCCGTGTCTGCAATGACATGCGAGACTCATGTTGTCCAGCAGCAACAGCAAAATCAACAACTTCACCACCTCCAGTCCACGGATCCATCAAATTTTCACGTCCTGGAGAAACAGCCACGATCTGGAATCAGACGGGAGCAACGAGCCACTCTGAAAAATCTGGATCCTGCGGCGAAACAAATGCTGAAGGAGTGTGCCGAGTACAATGTCAACATGAGTCAGGACGAGCGGAGCAGAATGGTGCTCCAGCAACTGCACGCTGCAGACGCTGGAATGGGAGCAATGACGGGAATCGAGGAGGAAATGAGCGACGACGGCGAGGGGATCGTTGACATGATTCTACCACCCCCCGTGAACATTGACGGGACTGAATTGGATTACGGGTGCGGGATTGCAGGGCCTGGTGGCAGTGTTAGTGTGAGTGGTAACGGGTCAATGGGAAGAACAGGTGGAGGTTCTGCTAGCCAGATCTCCCAAGTTGAAGGCACGCCGTCGAGGGTGCCACTTTTGCATAGAGGGGTTGACGGTGGACCAGATGTGGTGGATGTGGAGACACTGGATGAATATCCTACGGGCTCGATTGACATGATGTCGTCTAGGAACAAGGAGCAGCGATGTGAAAGTCCAGTGTCTAGTGACCGTGTACCAATTTCTCTAGTGCTAATATTTGTGGTATTTTACATTATGGGGGGTGCCGTCGTTTTCAGTTTCTGGGAAGACTGGAGTATTTTGGAAAGTGCTTACTTTTGTTTCATTACCCTTTCGACGATCGGTCTGGGAGACTACGTGCCCGGCAGATCGCTCAAGACAGCAGGCACAGAAGAAGGCCACGCTCAGCTAATTGTGTGCTGCCTCTACTTAGTCCTGGGTCTCGCCATCATCGCCATGAGTTTCAATCTCGTGCAAGAGGAAGTGGCTGCCAAAGTCAAAGACATTGCCAGACACATCGGCATAATTAAAGACAGTTCTGGGGATCGTTAAAGCGACCGCTCCCTATCAATATCCATAATATATGCATGCATTCTTACATTGATCGCGAGAGAAACGGCGGATGGCAGGAAGAGAACTGAGAAATGTCGACTTTATTTCTTCCATGTAACATCAAGAAGAGAGAGCACAACGGCACAACGTATCTTCCACAATCTAATGTTATGAGAAGGATGTATTTATGTAGGTTTATGCACTAGGCATGTGTAATATTGCTGTGTCCGCCAACCGTATCCTTAAGTTCCACTCGTCTTTCCTTTTAAATGATGATAACAATAGAAGTAAAGTGCATGGTGCACACATACAATCGTCATGGTTTGTGGCACTACTGCTGCTGGATAACGATGCGATTCCACTGCCACGAAAAGCAATGTGTGACCCATCCCTCCCTCGAGCCCTTATTTTCAGCAACATCAATCAATCGAAACAACAAGAAGGATGACTGCCCACTTGGATCTTATTTTTTATACTCGTTTATTACGTAGTAGTTTATACGTCTCCATCCATACATTTCTAGACGTAGGTATCTATGTGAGCGTATTCTATTACTTCTCGTCGACTTCCAGCTTTTAATCACTTTCTTTTTTCACTTTACCCCGTTTCCCTCTCTATCTTTCTGTACATAGCTCGCCCAGGAAATAGTGTTTCTTGTCTCATGCTTAATTGTAGTCGAGAGTCGTCCTTGCCCAGTGTATAGTTTTCTACGCACAAACAAAGTTTGGCGTCCCACCGGAGAGATTAGTATTCTTTTAGAGGAGGCATTTAAGTAACTTTATTGAGAGAGTACTACAATGCCATAGGCTGATTTCCATTATTTCCATTCGATAAAATATTTGAAAATTTTGGAGAATGTGTAGCGACCCACCCTTCTGCACAACATGTCAGCAAGGACAAGACACAGAAAAAGATACATGGCAGACAAGGTTTTTCCCGACGTTTGCTTCGGACTTTGCCCAGGCCAACAAACAGCCAATATACAAATACAAAATACTGACAGTTTGGCTCTTGCAGCTCTCCCGCTTTTACACTTTCACTTTCATGTTTATTATTACCCATACGATCCTTGGAAGGCTAAAGGCTGGAAGAACGAAAAAAAAAACTTTCCAGAACGAAGAAAACTCGTTCAGCATGACGAATACACCAGAAAGTGACTATTGGCATGTGTGCGGATTGCATTGGTCTAGTTTGTTGTTGTTTGTTGTGAACGTGGAATACTGATCATGCAGACCGTGGCGATCATGACTATGTGCTGCAGATTAGTACTCTACCGTCACAGTGCAACTTGGAAAAAAGTGCACCAGGGAGAAAAGTTGCTCCGGAGTGTGGTTTGTAAGACGCAAACAAGAAACCCTGTAAACTACCCGGCGCCCTTTCTGTAATTTTGGTGTTGCTCTGTTGAACGTACGTGTGTAGTATGCTGAAAAAAGTGCAGTGTACAGAGCAAGTTTTTGGTGTTTCCAACGTTCCTTTCTGCGCTAATAATACATAGAAAATTGTTACAAATAGGGAAAGCAATGTGATCTACTGTATTTCACTGTGGATAACTTTTTCTATGCGTCCTTTTCCCGTAATTTTGGTTGACTAATTTAAGTGGTCGAAACGTCATAGTGGTTCATTTCATTGCTATCTAATGTTTAGCTACTTTTTGTTTGTCTTCACTTCATCAGTATTATGAGCATGATCCTGTCACAAAAAACTAGCTCTTGTTCTAGAAAATAAAGAAAAGCAGAGAAAATTGTAAGAAGATTGCGTAAATTTTTATGATGACTTGTTTATACAATTTTGCCCCAGATAATAGACAGTGAGTTTAGGTTTGTTTACACGACGATATACATTTGAGTGTTTAAATTTGTTCAACTCATCGTCAGGACCATGATGTAATTTCTCAGTGTTTTAAAAAATACTTAGGCGGAAGTGATGAGCGTGTCATCGGAAGACGCTCTTGTTCTAATTTCACAAAAGGAAAGAGAAACAAAAAAGTCTTTTAACAGACATAGGGTAATAAAATAGTAAGATTCATTCGTTGTTACACTTTCTATGTAAGAATGTAATATCTATGAACAAGTAGATTTTCTAAGACGAAGAAGAAATATAACTTTCCAGATATTATTTTGGTGCCGAATATTGTTGTATAATAACTTAACTACATAGATACCTACTCCATGAAGGATGTACATTGTTTTAATAATGGATGTAATATTACCATAGATAACTGTGTTATTGTGTTACTAGATGATACTGTACAGAGGCTGCAGTCTCCTACAGGATGCTTTGCTACATATTGCATACACAATTTATGTAAGATCGTGCTCTCGGGAATACGATAATGAGATCACACTGTCTGTTGTTCAGCAGTCGTATGATGTAAGAGTTTTTACATTCGTTATTCCATAATTAATTAGCTACTTTAAGTGATAATGTAATTTCTAAATAAATAGAAAGTTATATTTAATTTTAACAGAGTTGAATCAACTCGTTGTATGTAATTAATAAACATTGGTGATATGATAATGTTACATAGGGACAAGAACAGCAGTCCTCTTTGATTTATATGAGAAAGAGATGTGTAAGTAAATAATACAACAAAATGTGAACATTATGTAATATTTAGATTACCCAATAGCCATGAATGTTATCTGTATTTTACCGTTGTTATAACTTCAACCCTAGAAATGTAGAAAGTAAAGTAAAAGTGTAATGGTAATGCATATTATTATTTAACATTAATACTACTCTGTGTTGCTAAAGTACCAGAAAATAAAGCGTTCGTATTTCTCCACTGGCCACACATCGTGATCAATAAAATCTCGATGTTGAGAATGATGACTCAAAAGAGGCACTGAGAAATATGGGAAATTGACCATTTAAAATACGTGAAGACATTTCTATTCTATTTTATTTCACTGAGCACTGTGTCTCAGTAACTACATCAGGGAATTCTCTACAGCAGTAATTGTAATTGGCATACAAATGCTGCAACCTGAATCTCAGTCACACACATTTTGATGCATAATTTATTCGTTAGGGCAGCTGAACTTTTGTTAATGAAATGAGACTTCCTGCACATGGCACACGCTTCAGAGAGAGGCCGGAAAAGACATTCTCCATCAACCATACTCATTTTCAGACTCACTCTACTCAAATCCGTCTTCTATGCATGAAGACACTAAAAAGTGAATTAAAGTTGCTCTTTCCACCCGTACCGCAGTTTATTGATGTAGCTGCAAGCATTAATTGAGCTACCTGGTTCTTACCCTGTCTTCATTTTAATGCGTACGCACAACAACTAAATGGGACGATATAGCTAGATATTACGTGGACAGTTGTGGTGATATTAGGTTGATATATTATAGTCGAGTCTCATGCTCCAGCTAAAGGAGCGTGCGAGACAAGAACTTTCATTCGGAGGCCTAAACCTGTAAATATGAAACTTTCACACTGTTTGCGGAATTAAGTGAGGAGCTGTTGTTCACGGTGGAGAGCCCCTTTTACGTATAGAAAGCATGCAGAATTTTAATTGTACCACTGTAGTATAGTAAATAAATGACATAAACAACTTCAACATGATTTACGAAACCGAAAGCACTGGCTAAACGGATGTAGCATGTAGCTAAATATAAATAAGAGTGAGAATAGTGGATGGCTTAATGGCGGCTTCTAAACTGTTACGATGTTATTTTCCAGTGTGTTATTTTCCTATTTAAAACATGGTGGTATGGACGTGTTGGCATGACATTATTATTGGATAAGGCGTATACAACGAGATAAACCCTGGTTGCTACTAAAGGGCTTAGCGAAACGCTTAAAGGATGAAGCACAGCTGCACACTTTCTTTTTTTCTTTTTTTCCTTGCTTCCATAATTCTTCCTCTTCTTCCACTTTTTTCCTCCGAAACAAAAATCTCTAGCTGTGTGTGGCAACTTCATAGTTAATATTGCATCCAAGTATGTATATTGAGAAGAGCACACATCGCGTCCACGGCTGGCTGACTTGACTGCAAGAGAAGAGGAATAAGAGGAAAAGGAGAACAAAGTAATTTAGCAACACGTATTATATAATATAATAAATCTCTCAAGAACTTCTCAAGATTTCACTGCATAGGAAAAAAGGCGTCCCTCTCTCAATGTAGCGTAAATCATGGTAATATGCACTTCTCCCATGCTGAGCTCCCTCGCTCTCATATCGTAGCCAGTGGTATTTACATGTATTTAGACAGCTCAATCCGGAGTAAATGCATGGCTGCAACAGTGTAAATCCACTCTCTTCCAAAACCAGTGCTCTCCGCTCTTCCTTAAGGCTCAATCTCAAGTAATTTTGAATCTCGTCGTCTTAATTCCACCCTGTACGCACACTGCATCTGCACACAATTATACACGAAAAAGGATGACATAAACAATTTCACTGGTTCATTCCGGAGACTGCATTAAATCTCGCTCCTAAAAGGCACACGTCTATTACGCATGAATATACTACGCTCAAAAGACTAAAGGTAATAAATTCAGGCAGAAAGAACACATTATTTGTTGTGGAAAAGTAAAATCATGTTTCCCATTTCCTTGTTAACAGGAAATTGTCCTACTGCTCCTCTTCTCCTCTTCCACTTGAATTTATATCTCGTGGAAGGAAGTGATACAACAAAGGAGAAAGAAGAAAGAAAAAGAAGTTACTTTGAATCAAATTAGACAAAAAAAAAGAGAAAAATTCCATTTTCGATGTGTTTGTTGTGTGGGAGTCACAGAGGAAAACAGAGATTCCGGTATCTTTTCTTGATAAACGGACAAGACCAGACGAGACATGCACATGTGTACAGGCACACTCCTGCTACATTGCCGCACACATTACATTTATATTTTTTAAATTTAATGGCTACATTCATGATTAAAAGTTAGGAGGTAGGCTAGAGCATTCACATATTATGTAGAGAAACCTTTATTTTATCGTATCGCAGGCGGCCCGTGAACCAGCCAAATTCAGCAGTATCAAAACAACGGATTAGCTCAAAGTCTGGAGCGCAGAGCAATAAAAGAGTAAACATTAGAAGCATCGTGTGTGTTTTTACATTTCCTATTTTGTTCTTTAAGCCCATTTGTTTCTTTCTTTCTTGCTCGTCTCCCTTTTTACTCTCTTTCGTAAACTTTATTGGAAGGCGGAAAAATGTGCCAGTATGAAAACATAAATTCAGTGTGTAACAATAATCTACGCATTTTAATACAAACAAACACAACAAAGAAATAGGAATGATTATGGGGAAAAGTGCTGTAAAAATACTTTTCAATGTACTCAGTCCTTGTTGTATGAAAGTGCACCTTTTGGGCACTCGGTCATGCCGGAGTTTCCATTCATCGATGAACTGAATCGTTGTTCTGGTAAGCTTTAAAGGATCCAAACTTAAAAAGATTCATCTAAAGCCAAGTATTATGTGCAGACCGCACATCTTACGGAGATGACGTTTCTGCATTGCTGTACGTACGCATTTGTTGCTGCTGCATGATATAAATGTTGGTTCTTTTAGTTGAACCGAGTTTTGCCTACTTTTACAATCCCTTTCTCTTTTTTTATATTTTTTGTTGTGCGTACCAGCTTTTCCCTTTTCATACCTTTATGATCCAGGATTATTTTTGTGTGCAGTCACATTTTATGATAAAAGTAGAAAACAGTCGAGCCAAAACTATGAATGTCAAACCATTGAGTATACAACAAAAGAAATTATTAAAGTCGGTTTACATATATAAAGTGAGATCCTGTAGCCAGCAAACACATGTTTCATTACATATTATATATACCTGTTACAAAATTAGTTACTTAGAGTACGACACAAAATTCCTTCTGGAAGTAAATAAAAATATCACAGAATATTGCAACCCGGCGTACAAACAATTAAGTATGCCTTTTCCATTCCGTTTGGCACAAACCTCGGCGTGCATTCAGGAACAATATTATGCAAGAAAGGAAAAGAACGAACCGACACTTCATTGGCACTAGTACATAAACAATGCTTTTACAGTGCAACCTGCAGCAATCTTTTCGTTTCACTCCCCGTCTTTAAATGCGCCTCTAGATCTGAATGTGAGTGAGAACAATAACAATAATGGCTGGAAAACCAAGGAATTTTTCAATGAAATCAGAACTTCGTATGAAAAGACACGGGCCTCCCTTGCTCATTTTGGTAAACGTACACATTCTGTTATGTAGTTTAGTAATATAAACAAGGATGCAGATAAAGAAGATGACGATAATGGGATTCGAGGTTACTCTATGGTTCCTTATTTTTATCCAAAGTATTTTTATCCTGAGTGGGGTAGTGGCGGGTTGCTGGTGTAGTCAACCGGCTGCGTTTAGATATGCTCATCTAAGGACATCATTGGTATGGTATAAATATAAAGCTTGGTAATAATCAGATGGAGAAAACGGAGAGGAGAGCGGTCCCACTTCTTACACAACTTCCGTGGTTGATTCACACGGCGAACGAAACGAGGAAAGTAAAAAAGGAAAATGAGGAGGGAGAAAAAGAAGATGGTTTGGTGGGCTGTGAAATGAATGAAGGCATTTTGACTTGACTCTTTGGACGAAGCACGCGTAAGTGTATTGCTATTACACTGGGAGCACACACGATGACTGCATGGATACATGCAAGGAAAAAGAGAAAGCTGCTGATGTACAAGCTAATATAACTAACCTCAAATTTCAACTTTGCCAGCTGGTGCTGGTGATGCTTGCTCCCATCTTTACGAACTCAACTTACTTTCTCTTTCGTCCAAAACCAAAAGCACCAAAAGATGATGAGGGTTTAAAAAATGGGAAGGAGAGTAACATAAAAATGTGGTATTTGCGTCTTCCAAAGGAAGTAAGACATAATTTTCTCCAGATTTTACTTCTCTCCCATTTTCTCTTTATAGCTGCGTACTATTACTGTTTATATTGTATCATAATATACATAGCCCGGACTAGAATAGTTTCGTCTTGCATAAACGTTCAACGGACTCATCTAAAGTGAAACAGGTTCAAAAACGAGAAACGAGCAAGATACGACGGGAGTGAGAGAAAAAACAGAAGAAAAGAAAGAATGGTGTTTAATGAATTCTCTTGTCGTTTTTATTCATCTCTTTTCTCTCTGTCTCTTTCTCCCTCGCTCTCTTCTTTTCACTGTCTGTTCATTTCTTTTTATCAAATGAATTAAGTCAGGCTTGCAGTGATGTAAAACAGAGATTTTATATACATAAATCGCATATTATTATTACTTTTAAGTAATACAACCAGGGCATGCCTTTTAACGATCCTGGTCCTGACTGCTCCTTTTAAGCTAATAAAAATAATAACACTGGACTAAATATCTTTTTTCTGCAACACTTGTGCGACCTTTCAGACACAATTCTTTTCCAGAGACATATATCTTACCGCTTTTCTTTATAATTGCATTTTGAAAACAATAACGTTTACTCTACAAGTAGAAGAGGTTGAATCGTGTTTTTTGTACCTCATGGAAGAAAGTATTTTTTGTCGTTTGATAAAACACATTTCACTGGAGATAACTCCAAAAAAAATCTAGGAAATTAAATGCTTGTTTGTAATCAGAACACATGCAATTTTAATACATTAACTTGTACATATAAACAATTTTCTAGTCAGAAAAGAATTAAATATGTGAGTTGTTAAAGTTGTTTGTTTCAGCCTAGATTGAACTGTCCAACGCATTTGTAGGAAAATTGACATTCATCAGGTAGATACCGCTTTTGTGACAAATTTGCATAAGATCAGATTCATTCATATTGTTGATTACCGTTAGCTGAACACTTTTTGGCGATAATGATAAAAATGAGGATGGGTTGGGAGCAAGTAAATCCCCATTTTCCTACGCTGATCTTTATAAAAGGATTTACTTATTTATATCAAATTATAAAAATTGTTTTTTTTTGTAGTATGCCTTTACTTATCTGCACACCGTATTATGATTATGAAGTCACGTTAAATGTCACTGAGTTCTATTTCAAACACAAAAAAATAACAACGGAGGCATCTATAGAAATACAACTTCTCAGCAAGCTTCTTCAACAAGTTTTCAAAATGGTGCACCGTGTCCAAATCTGTTTTTCTATTACCATATGCATTTTACAATACTTACACTCTAGCATGATTCATGTGTAGCAAAATCTATGAATAATATGGTTTTTTAAGTTTGTCTCTTACTAACATCAGTGAGAAGCGAGCAAAAAAATTTAAAGTCACTTTCGCAAAGCTTAATTTAGTGAAACAGTCTGACAGCAGGAGTAGCTGTAGCGAGGTAACGGCAAATGATCAGTTTTCATAAAAGCGGACGACGACAAAAAGCATTGTATGACCATATCAAGGAAACGCCGTTGTTACGCATAAGGAGCATTGTACAAAAAGAGTGGATGCTGAATCAGGCTGTGCACGTTTTGATGCTGCTCTACGTTGGATTTGTCTGTAACGCCGTTGATTTTTAATGATATTATTTATTTTACAAGTGGTGGAAATCCGAAAGAAGTTTTAACAGCAAAGCGATACCGTTCAAATGTGTTCAAAACATAAAGGTACATGTGACTTTTTTTGGGAGATGGATGGTGCACACGGGTGCATAAAACCATATTCGTCGATAGTTCGTGTGTTGCCAAAAGATAAATTATGTATTTTCCATTTGAACAGATTTTTGAGTGAGTGAACTGATTGGAATGATCTTTTGGTGACAATGGCAGCTGCGATCATTATGATGTAATCTAGAAATTCACCAAGTATGCAAACCTATCAGAAAACACTCACAGAAACAGGTCTGCAGTCCACTTACGTCAATAGCCAAGGTAAAGATATTCTTACAATAACTCTTTCTTTTGTATGTCCACAAACAATGGCAACTGAAACTTACGATGGCAGATTACATTAAAGTCATTCTTTTTGGAGTCAATATAAACTGGCTTTAATTAGTTTGCGCCTCAGAGCGAATATTTTAAAATCAAAATAGTCATTGGTCGGTACAACTGAGTGAGTTGTAATCCAACAATGGAACCTTATACCGGAGCACTAATCAAAAATGATAGAATTGAAATAATTTATTTTTAAACATTCCACTTTTGTTTATATGTACAACTATATTTGTCTCATTTAATATTTTTATCAGGTTATACGAATATATAGATAAATTAATAGAAACAACATCAAATTTATTACCGCATAAATATTATTATCAATTTAATTATGCACACAAATGGATGTTCCCTCAAACTGCATTGCTCGGTAATGACGATGATGATGATGATGCATTGTGATTGTGGCGTTTTGAGTCACCCCAAGATTTTTCACCTTGGGACATTAGATAAATAAAATATCGTAACTCAGTTCACATTATGCACCATGATATTGAGCCACTGAGCTGCATTTTTCAGACGGTGCAATTCACAGCAAAAATGACTGTCGGCTAAAAATAATTACTAGTTATGCAAATGCACTTTGAGACAAGACAAGAATCGCATATTTAAATTATACGTTTTGCTTTTGCTCTAAGCGTGGCATTTGTGTCACTATAATTGCACGCCTGCATCGTTTCCCTCCTCTATTAAATCACTTTCCAAGTTGAGCATGTAAGCGCTAAGCATTGATAAACGCTTTCAAAATTGCCGTGTCAGAAGTATAATACCGAACCTGCAATCTAAATATAATATTCGCTCACTTCAAGTGCTCAATATTCTTCCGGACTTTCTAAGTTTAATTATTGGCTTTTGACTTCGTGTACCAGACAAATGATCTGAAGCTGCTCGAACTTCCTTAAGTGTATACCTATTTTGAATAATTAAAAGTTTTAACATTGCAGTTCTTGCAGCCCCTCCACTTTAGTCATCAAATAGCCAAATAAACTATTCTGGTCACTAATTAATATTTTGATAACAAGTTACCAGCCGTTTTATGCAGCGTTTCTCAGACTAAATTCCCTGTCGTTATAACCTTATCTTATTTGAATAGTTTAGAAAAGTGAAATAATGTTGTCAATAATGATAACTGGCTGTGCCTTGTTATTGCTAATTCTACAACCGTTACTACAAATGCTGCAGCTGCAGACTGCAGGGAACCAGCCTTTTGAGAATCACCTTGTGACAATCATGAAGGATCATGTATCAAGAAAACATTGTAGAAAGGATTGTACGAAGTCTGACATAATTCAAAGACATTACAACCTTATTTGGTGTTGAAATGGACATTCGCAGCCTCCTGCTGCGTAGACTTGAAGCGAGATGTGGTGATTTCTGACGAATTTTTGTCAGGTCGTTTAGACTCTTATTGATTTGGCGGACCGGTGCTCCATCTTTGTTTCCATTCTCCTGAATAATAAATGTTTTTGACAGATGTGTGTGTGTTTGTGCGTAGGCACAAAAAGGAATTTATGCTTTCCTCATTAGAATAACGATAATACCATTTTTTGCGGCTTGCACACCTTTACAAAGACCTGAAGATTTTCAGCGTCTAGAAATGCAAAGTGTAAACCGCAATTTGCACTTAACATGGGAACACCTGATGCCAAAATAATGGTCAAGACATCTTCGTACTTTTGTAGAAACGTTTTGTGCTATTCCAGTTTGTAGTCAGACAATGCAACTTTTGCTTGTTGGGACAACAAGGAGTATTATTAAATTGTTGTTATTATTGTTATTAGCTCGATGGAGATCTACTCAAAGTTCACTAATTAAAAGGTGTCATATTGAAATACAGGGTCACTCCTCAAAGATGTAGGGCATGCAGGTTACAAAAGTTTAGCATGGTCTCTTGTGAGTATAGAATTATATTTTATTACTGAAAAAATAAAGACATCAAATTTAACTACCGTATTTAGACATTAAATGTATATGCGAGGGTGTTGAAGAGGATAGTCTCTTCGAGACTGAGCATGTAACGATAGCAAATAAGGCGTTCAAATCAGATCTGCCATTTTTCATTGTTCTAACATTAGTTCATCCATATATTATGTTACATATTTATACAACATTCTTTACCATCGTAGAAAAGAGTTTGAACTATCAAGTGTAAGCGGTATAAACGGAGAACACCAAACACTAAACAGGTTAAAACATAAAACAAACCGCGCATAATAAATTAAAGATGGAGAGACAACGCTTTCTACAATGGGATTCTATTTGCAAAATTTCTCTACTATAAAAATTTAGTAAACGACTCTGGATGCTCATTAATGAATGTGTCAACACAATTTACATTACGAGTCATTTTCTACATTTTATTTCCTTCACTCAGATTTCAGAGTCAGTCAGTACCAAACACAAATCTATTCAAAGGCAAAAATGTTAACTGGACTAAGGAAATTTGTCGCGTCAACTTTGTACCTGAAGACTTGCAATGAGTAAGTAACGACTTTGTGTTCGGAAGACTACCATACTAGAAGATGGTGAATGCTTGTTTTAAAAGCTCAATTCAACTAAAGTAGTAGTGTAAAAATGTAGTTTTCATGACATGAGGTTGAGACTGATGTGCGTAAGAATATCTGCACCTTCCATTTTAGTAGCGCTCTTGCAAACGAAAATATGAGCAAAGCGGAGAGAAGGTGATAGGGATTTTTGCAGATGGAGGTGCTGCCTCCCACCTACGGTTCTTTCTGTGAGATATATACATACCTAATTAAACTTTCCATTGGACGAAAAAAGATCTCTCACTGCATAATATTATTACTATTATTTATTCTCATGATGAACTTTTGTGAGCAAGGTTACGACAGGAATGGATTTTTTTTTCATTTATCATCAACTTGGTTAATATTTTTTGAGCATTTTGGAGGAGCACACATGTCCGCCTTAAACAATAAGATGAAGATTAAAAAACGAGTGAAGAGATACAGAGAGCCGAGAGAGAGGAGGGAAAAAATAAGAACGCCAACATGAACTCGGGCGGTTAACCAACTATATATTAGAATGGTAATATTGGTTTATTTGTGACTATTTATCTTTTTTCATGATTTCATTCAGTCTCTTGTGGTTGTCCATCAAATCATCAAAGAAAATATATCTAAATGTTTTGGCAGCGTACTCATTGTTTGTTTGAAAACGATTGGATGCACGAGGAAAAAGATCACGTCTAAAGTTAGGTGGCCAGAGTTACGACCATGATTTTGTTTCAGATAAATTATCCACATTTATTATACTTACCTACGTTAAATCAGTTTAGAAAGTTAAGTATGCAAATCGCATTCATCGAAGAACGTCCTTTCAAGTCGCAATTATCACCTGGTAGAATTTGGTTATATCGTGCATGACAAATTCCACAAATATAGAAAAATAAAATTTATGTTTAGGCTGCTACTTCCTTAATCCCACAATTTCATGACGGTGGCTATCGATTAGATAAACTTGCAGGTTATGAATTGTTTCTAACGGTATTGAACAGATTTTGTGCCTAAACAATTTGCAATGATTAATGGTGAATTGGCTGACTCCAAGCAAACAAACCAACACAACTTCAACCCGTAAAAGCAACAGGAAGTTATTCACAAAGATGAAATTGATGAAATGAAAAACCTGAATTAAGGAGAAACCTTCAGATGTCAGAAAAGGAAGGGCAATTAGAAGCATACACACACAGTGTAAAAAGTAAGGGTCATCAAGATCATGATAAAATGCGCTCCGAGGCAGGGGAAGAGTGTGCAGCCCGTTACCCCCACACATAAATGCTCATATTGCGTCTTTGAGTCGGTTCCGCATCATCGTCGCACCTGACACTAAATCACATACGATTATTCTTCATCACATCGTCTTATATTTTATTCAGCAATATTGGACAACACACCATTTACAATGTTTCAACGTATTTGTAAATTCCATTTTATGAGCGTGGTAGCTGAATAATGGAAATTAAAGTGAATCCCTATCGAAAATGCACACATGAAGATTACTAAAAATAAACGTGTCGACTATGACTCATAATTGGTGTTTACGTAGTGACTATGCTCTGTCTATAGATGTAGAAGCAATCTGTTTACTTTTAATCATTGTGTAATAAAAGAATCAAGGTTTTGTACGCCTTTTACCAATCCTAATAATAATCTTTCCCACTCATTCATGTTTCCCTGTTATGTTACCAAACCCTTTTTCTTTTCATTCATCCTTGTTCAGTGCAAATTTGTTTGTGTTGTGGATGCCTCGGTGGTACATTTCGTTTGATGCAATTTTCTCTCTCCCGCAGCCCAGTAATTATAACTCATCATCGTTGTCATCACGACCACTGACAGTAGTACCTCTTCGAGAATTTGGAAGATGGACATTTGTTCGATATTCTGTGTTTGTAGGGAAGATACGAGATTTAGGACAGGCCGATCTGCTACAGAAAGAAAAAAATCTAACACACTTGAGCTTTTCATGATTATAGTGTAGGGGTGACGATTTTGGAATTATAATATGATTTGATTGCTGTGTGAATCATGAGATATTGCTAGAAGGGTTTTAAATATCTGTAATGTTATTACTGTAATTATTATTATTGGCATTATTTGACAAGTGTGGGCAGGAAAAGTTGAAACGTTGTTGTTGGAGTGTGCTCAGCCAACACTTTGTTATTGCAATGTATCATATCATGTATCCATTTATTTATGCACAAACACGAAGAAAACTGCTCATTGCGCGGTGTTTTATTGTTATTTAATTTGGCAGATGACATTGCAGCTTTTCCATCGTAAGGGCAGACAGTTAAAAAATTGTGCAGCTTAATTCTACACTATATTTAAGAATTAAATGCTAACCTGGAGCATTGAATGCATTCCCCAGATCAAAAAAGGACATGTCGACGTGGTATTCGTCTAACTCTCTTCTTATGTCGATTAGAGCCTATCATCAGCAGCAACATCACCATCATCTCCAATTTTTAAAAGGACACCCTGTAAAACAGGTAGGGATTTTCGATCCGCATGTTCAGAGCTCACAGTTTGGAGAAACTCGCGTTTCTGTAACTTGAGAAAGATTGAAAACGTTAGTGGAGTTTATAATGAGCACGCAACTAAACAAAAATGGAGAAAAAGAGTGGGACAGTGGAGAGAGAGAGAGGGAGAAAGAGAAAAGAGGAAAGAGACTCGATCTAAATTTACGCTTAATTTCACCTCATCGTCGCGGCATATCAAGGAGTTAATGGTATTTTTGAACTTTTTCTCTTGTAAATCACACGAGTTATACAAGAAGAGGTGCTCATTATCCTAAAAAATTAAGTCTCATTCAATTCATTCATTGCATTGGGACTCAACTCATTCACGTTCGTTTCCTCTCTTATTTTTGCTCTTTAAGCCATTGATCTTTATAAAAATGGAAATGGGAGAAAAAAGAGACAAACGATGAGGCTCTAACATACTCTTATTAATGCAACGAATAATGTATTATTATCGTGCGTGTATACAAGAGGCTCTCTTGTTCCCATTTTTGTTCATCTTTCAGGGCAAAAAAACAAGTGAGGTAACACAAAGAAATTGAGAGAAAAGAGGAGAGAGAAGAGTGAGAATTAAGAGGGTGAGCGAATTGATGCGATGCAATCGAGGAAGACAAAGATGAGACCAAACAAGCTTATAATGAGTGGTATGCCAGTGTATAGCTTGAAGCATCATCGTCATCATATCATCATTAGCATGTTTTTCAACTGGAAGATCAACAAAAGCGTGCCCACACGCCTGTCCGACACCAACTCCACACTTTCAAATCTGTTACTTTTTACTTGAGAGTAGTCCATTATTCTTCAATCTTCATGGGCAGCATTTCATTCAAGACGAACGCAAAACAATATTTTTGGGGATAAGATTGCTCCATGTTTGAAACAAGTTGCAGTAGCTGTATACTATCAACTCATCATCAAACGATTTTACTCTACTCTGAGCAATCCAGTAACAATCTTATGTATATGTAGCAAAAAATCGCTTCTTGTTTCTCTCCTTGTTCTTTATAGTTGAAGGTCAGTGTTTCTCCGCTGCAAAATATAATGCAACTGAAAAGGTTGAAGATATTGTCTTGTCTCCCGAACACAACCAGTGTGCTCCGATCCTCTAATACAGTCACTTTAAATCCATAAAACTGCTTCAATACTCTGCCTTTCTTCCTTGTCAGGAAAAAGATGAGTTTTTGATAAACTCGCGATTTTGTACATGACATGAATTCATAGTTCAATCCTTTGCAAAAACCTATCGTGGCACAACAGTCACAAAATTTGATTGATTGGAAAACGTTCGCTTATTTTGTGCACTGCGGTAGGTTGGGTTTGGTGAAGTTAAAAAGTAGAGTAGAAAACATTTGCACATATGCGACATTTGCACATGTCCTCGTTCCCCAGCAATTAAATTTTTAGTATTTCGCCTTTCACTAAACTCGAGTTCTGATAACTCACTTTAAAAATTGAAATACAAAACGTGTATTACATGTCTGGTAATTTTGCAAAATTTTTATTATTAACACATTTTGTTCAATCTCATGACAATTCTACTACACTATGACGATTTGTGACTGTGACGACAGGATGTTTTTGCAAGTGGCTGATTTGCCGCGAGAGGCGAGTTGCAAACCGAATGTCTGTTTTCTAATAATCGTATTTTCTGTAAAAGCGGTTTGTGATAAACGTATGCAAAATGGATAAGTACAAAATGGGATTTTCACGATGTTGATGTTGATTGTGTGTCTGTAAAAAGAGTGGATCAAGAAGAGGAGTGAGAGAGGATCAGAATAGATTATTCAGATATGATTGTGTGGGCATAAAAAGAGACAGAGAGAAAGAGGTTGACTCTATTTTCGATTCAAGCACCAAAACGCTTTGAACCGTTCTGACTCGTCTCTTTCGCTCTCTCATGTCGAACAAAATCCAATTCATTTTAATTGAGCTGAAATCTATTCGCTTTGCTCGTAAATCTTACGGCTCATCATTAAAGAATTGAACGCCCATTTATACATAATAATAACATAAGCTGCGTAATTCAGACGTACTGTTCACTTGGCGCTAGCTTCCCTCCATCAAATATCAAAGCCCTGTCATGCAAAAAAATCGTTCTTGTTAGCAAATAAAACATAAACAAAGGTTGGTTAGCATTTGCTGATTTGAACACACGATTTTTCTTCATCACATACCAGCAAAAGACACCTTCATTTTTAAAAACCCACATAAATGTAGTTCCTCAAAGTTTTTGATGGAATGTAAACCGAAACCTATGCCCATCCATTATACTTAAAGCTTCAGAGGGCAAAAGAACCTATCCCTTGGGTTTGCAGAATATTTGCTAATCCCACGTTTTGGAGCAATAACTGTGTTATTTTCGAGGTTGTTCTTCTAAACTAATTTAGTATAAAATTATGCTAGAGCATTAATTTCCTTTATCGTTTCATCTGCATTCACGCTCATTCTTTCTATGCAGCAAGCACAAATCCGTTGAAGTTTCTGCCAAAACCGTACTCGTATTTTTATTGTCACACAACCTTCTTCACTGCAGACGCCGCTTGCAATAAACCTTTTCCCAAACCTCCAGCGTGCCTCTCTTTAATGCTGAAGTCTGCCAGAATTGCATTAATGTACAATATAACAGTGTCCCGACAAAAGCCGTCCAACCAAATAGCTATAAAACCACCAAAGATGTATTTGAGGATGAGTGTGGTTCATTTAGAATAGGTTAAGTCCTGGGTTTTCTGTTTAATGTTACTGCGGTATTTAGTGTTAATTTCAGTAGAGTTCCAGCTAAGGTTTGATTTAGTTTTGAAATTGAAACTTTGAATGAACAACTTTTCGTTGGGTTTTTGTATCGGTGGCTTTTTTCCCAGAGGGGCTTTGTTGGGCGGCTTTCATCAGGGAACAATCTCAACTTGTGACTTTCGTGGAACCCTAATGTGATGCTGCCTGATTAAGCGAATCGCGTAATGGCTTGAATTTACTCAAGTCTGAACTGAACTAATATACATTTTCGCCTACGAACTTTGTCGCTATGATTCATCTGCGGGAAGTTTATAAAACTATTAGTTGTAACCATTCAGGTATTGATTCAATGCCACACAAGCTCTGTCCTATGCACTGTTCATTATATTGAATGATCCACAACTTTGAGGTGATCCACAGTCACTTTGCATAATGAACAAGTCATCCATTTTAATTATATATTAGCAAGTTAAGTGAAACTGAATCTTTATGAATGTCAGGTCGGTGTTCGTACCTCATCACCAATTCGCGATTGATGATAGATAAGTAATGAATGTGAATGACATAAGAAGATTGACCTGAAATAATAAACAACAATGACTCTTAACGTTTAGGTTTTTTGTCTCCAAATGTTGGTAGTGAGTGAGTGAGCTCTTAGTCGAAGAGTAATTTCATTACGCAATGACTTTAGTTTCCACAAGAAGTTGAAGAAAAAGAGTGTGGGCACGTCTCGCTGCATATTTCCCTGCAATATTATTAAATGATATGATTTCTGGTTCGCTCCATTTTGCCGACTAAAAGAGAGGCTGAAAGTGCAGGCAGAGTGAAATTGTAGTAAAAGATGACAGTGCAACAAGTACAAAAGAGGAGACATTGTGTGAACTAACATTGATACACGAATGTAGATATATTGTAATAAGCAGAGATCGTAACAATAATGTAATTGTCATGATGGGACAGAAGAGCACACATCTCTTACAAGACGGATTTTTACAGTTCAAACAATGTAACGTGTAATGGACAACGAGTATTTCACATAATACGCAGTTCGTTATTACTCCTATTATTTCGCCCGTCTGTCTCTTTACAATGTATCCATTTTTTGCTAACTATGTACAAAATCAGTACTCTCACATCTCTATCTTATGCATGCCTGCCTAATGTTTCGCCTTAATGGCCACCCATACAAAGTTGTAAAATGTATGCAACCTCATCAACATCAAACAACAAATCTCGGACACCACCGCAACAACTCCAACTCCACGTTACTTGGATTATGCCATATTATTTTTTTAGTTATCAAAAGCTTTGCACATATTCGTAGAAGAGCACGTTGTATCTACTCACTCGCATAATAAAATAAATACCTTTCGGCCTTTTTGGTCCTTCTCCTTTTTCTTCAGAGAACAACAGAACAAGCTAATCAGTGTGCTTCCTTCACTGTCCAACTCAAGAATACCGGCTTCATCAGAATAATAATAGTGATTTAACAACTGAGGACAAGAGACGTTCAGAGACAAGCGGCGCTCCACGAAAGTGAAATGTGCTTTGTAAAAGTAGACACGACTCTTGTTATCCAGCGGAACTCATGACTTTATAAAAGTGACAGTGTCAAAACGTTTACACTTTTTACCCCAAATTTTTAAGACATTTTTATATTGTGATTTGTTATACTTAATTGTAGCTGTGTTTAGGTTTTAGGTGTTTTTAAGGAACCATTTTTTAAAGTAAACTCTTACAAACATTTTGGTAGAAACAGTCAAGTTACCCTGTTAATATTTGTGTTGTACTTCAGGAAATTCATGTACTGTTAACGAAAAATAACGTACTTAAAATTTAAGGGAGGAAGTGAGAATTTAAAATCGCACCCTTTCTAGCTGCAAATTCTATATACTAATTTACAGAACATTGAGTAATAATCAGCGTGTGGATGTAAGAGAGAAGAACAGAGAAAAGGCAGAATAGGAAATCTAGACATTGCAGAGAAATCATGTTAAACTAGTTGAGTTATTATAGAACGCAATAAAGTGTGGAAGTATTAAAAGGTAGACTGACGACGCAAGTGGGAGTTGGGCAGTCATTGATTTTATTGACGCTTTTTATGTAGTTTTGTGCAGTTGCATTATTATTATTATACAGGCCCATCAGCACTTTGTCATTATTTCAGACGCAAGAGGCTTCTGTCTTCTTCATCTGTGCGAAGACTGCAGAGGTGGTGTAGCAATAAATCTTACCGTTGATTTTCATTTTTGACTTTAATGTGAACTTATTTGGTATTGTCATTTACGCTTGCCTTTTCATGAAATTTCGTTGTATTCTTTCTGACGATTACGATATTTTTTCCATCAAAAGTGTTTAAAGATTTCTGATAAATTACACTGATTAAAGTTTTACCCAGATTTTGGCTTCTACGACAGTAGTTAAGTTTAAACGACGAACCGTTTTTAGATTAATGCTAAGTTTTCCACAGTCATTAACACCTTCCCCAATTGTGAAAATCAAAACTTTCCTTTCCGAGGTTTAGATTATTGTAATTATCGTCCCTTGTTTCACATTTTTGCTTCACCAAGAATTTCGGGTGGCCCGAATCACTTCGCACTTTTCTGTAACACCCTAATAAAAAAGTTGCTGTTACATGGCAAGAAAAGAGCAACCTATTTAATTTGCAGGTAAGACAAAAGCATTTTCTTATTTTTACGACTACTTAAACTATTTCCTTCATCGTCTATGTAATTAAATGGTTAAGGAGTAAATTACCTAGCTAGCGTGTTCATCCTCATAATTAATTTGGCATCGTGATTTACACTTACCCATTCTGATTGTCACCTTTCCAAATTCATGTTGTGAAATGTGATACTTTATTGCTCATAAAATAATGTACCGTTTGAGCGTCCGCTTAAAACGTTCGATAAGCATCGCCAATCGCTTTGGGAGAAAAGCATACGGCGACTGAAACCTATTTTTTGTTGACGTTTATGGCTCCGTTGTACCCAATTTTTCTGTTTTAATTCTGCCTGTGACTAATTTCTTCGCAATAGTGGAAAGTTAAAAAGCACAGCACAGAGTGTGACTATTACTTAGGTTCACCAATTACGTTGAGTCGCATCAACTCTAATTTAAATACAATAATAGAAATATGTCATTATCTCCTAAAGCAAGGATTGAGTTAGCATTCTGCAATTTTATTTATTTTTATGTTCGCTCGTACAGCTGTGAGAGTGTGAAATCCTACGAAATCCCAGGTTTGGTCTTATCCTCCCTCGCAGACGGTCAATTTACATCAGTCTTTTACCTCATTCGCATTGTCATTTATGTTAATGAAAGTTGGAAATCATATTATCCTCTTAATAATAATAATAATAATAAATCTCACAAACTTCACCATTTAAAATCGGATCTTGCTTACGTTTGCTGTTCATTTCTCAATTGACGTCTTCTCAAGAACGATCAAGCGAGTGAGTGGTGCATAGCTTGTTTTACAATGCCCCAATCGATTGTCGGTTTTCACTTGAAAACGTTTGAAAGTTCTTCGCCTCTTCTTAGATAGTGATTTTCATGGAAAATTGTCTTCCATGAAGAATCAAATGTAACCATCTTTAAAACTCCTTATAACAGTGCTAGTAAGAAGCGTAGGAACGTTATAGAGTAGTACATAACTACCACGAAAAAAAACTTTCACAGGTATTTCTTTACCTTGGAGCTTCTGATAGCTCTCTAGAATGTGAACTTTGAGTACGTTCTGGGTGAAAATAGGATTATTGCTTTGTTAATGTAAGTACCTCTCTTTGATATCTTTGCACCTGTCTTTGAAGTTTCTTCACTGGTTTCTCCACTGGAAGAACTGAAGAAGGGAAGAGGAAACTTGAACACCCATTCGTTTTAATCATCTGTTGTTGTTGGTAAGTTCAGAGTGATCTATGTGCAGTTTCCATTATTTGCATTATGTAATCATACTCCGTTCAGCTGTTTGAAGTTCTTTTTCAAATTATCAACAAGAAAACAGTTTTTTTTTCATTAGTTAGCAGCATCATGCTAGAAAGTGTCTTTAAGATATGGTTTCATGTAAATGAGGAGAGCAGTGGGTTTTTGCCCGTGAAGATCATGATAATAATGGTAATGATATTAATGGCGTGTTGCATCATGTATTAGTTCCCTCTCCTCTTGAAATGTCAAGTTACCATCGAATCCGTATTCTCAAGGAGGATGATATTCGTCCCAGTCATTCAATCTTCTAGAATAATGTGTAAACCACGTCAGGAATAAAAATATTTGAAACATGATGGGCAGTGGTGTGTATTTCTCCGTCATCAAGTACGCACCTGTCCGCTGCTGCATTACTGCTCTCACTTTTATTGTTATTATTATACGCATATATATACACAATTAATGGGAGTTGGCAATTGCTTGCCTCACCTTGTTTTTCTACTTCCACACATGGCCCGAGCATGAAAAATTTCTAAAGACAAAAAACAATATAAGCATGAGAAGGAAAGATTTTCTTGCGTGTGGTTGACTCGCATGGCAAAGTTTGGTTCTACATTAGAGCCCAGCTGGGGCAAAGAGACTGGAGGAAAGGGGAAAATAACAATAGCCTGGCTGGCACTCTATTGTAGGTATTCTTATCTGACAAGGTTACTGTAAAAAAAGGCTCCCGCTGTGTTTTTAAATCTGACATAATATCTGTGAAGTTTTTCCCTTCTTAGGATGAGCATGAGCTGAGATTTTCTTTAAACAAGCCCCAGAGTACACATTGATATCGTTTGATTGCGCAAAAAATTCCATCAATAGCGTGCCTTTTCTATTTGCTGATGGAAGAAAGAAAATGGAGTTTGGAGGTGTCAGATGGCAGGAACTATTTTGCGGGAAAAGTAGTACACACCTTGTGTCATTGTATGAGTTTCATGATTGCTGTAAAAGAGGAATTTTGCCACGCGATGACATACAAATAGGTGCAACGAACCACTCTCTTCGCCTTTAGCTAAGGTCACATAGGATAAAACGAGTGTAGACAATTTATTGTAAGCTGTACCATGGTTTCCACCCACCTGATCAACTTCATATATAAATATTTTTCGCTTGCAAGCAATTCCCTGATTAAATTAATTAGTAGTGAATTATGGATTGACGTCGGTGATTAATATCATTTTTTTCTCAGTTTCGTTGGAGGTGGATCGGAGAGAGGGGAGTTTGCATGTTCATCTTTGATTCATATAAAATATTTCTTCGTACACGTTTCTATATGGAAATTGTATTTGTAGTGCACACGTCTTAATACAGAGAGAAAAAGGCGTGTAATGTCAACTAATTTGAAATATCGTCTAGGATGTTCTTTTTTAAGAAGGAATGATGAAATCTCTGAAAACCTGATGGGACAGGGGTACTCTGAAAATGTTTGGTGGCGCATTCAGGTACGAAGGTAGGGGTGTAGATATTAATTAATGTGCCATTAATAATTGGCATATGTTTTGTTATTTACACTCTTGAATTATCCAGTTGTGAATAGGGTGAATTGCAGTCGACTAAACGAAAGCCGATCTGGCGAAGGATAGGGGGAGAATGAGATGTCCTTCTTTTCTCCTCGTCTAAATCATACACGATTGTAATGATATAGCATCATTCAAACTTCTAATTGGTGATCATAATTGAAGTTATACATGTGACTTGAGCCAGATAACTAAATTTCATTGCCTTATAAGGAGCAGCTTTTGGCATTGCATTCAAAAAGGCAAGTGTTCAGCTCACAATGTTCTTATTGTTCATTCATGTGTACTTTCTATACCTGCGCTTGCTTTGCTGTCAACATGGAACACTACCTTCACTGAGATTCCCAACATTAAAGGACGCCACTGCTATTCCATGCTATGACTTCTGTTGCCATTTTTCTGCTCAATTGTTGCCTATGCCCATTGCACTAGCGAATGTCCATAAGACATCCTTTCCCTTATTTATCATATTAATCAGTCACTCATCAAAAGTAACTCATAATTACAACAAAGCCATTGTGTGCCGCTGGCGCTCTGTTCGCTACTTGAAGACTTTGTAAGATATACAAATGGCGTGTCAGTGCCGATGCATTATTTGAAATTCAATCTCTCAACCTCAAATTTCACAATATGCAGCACAATCTCTTCACATTCTGAAAAATGAAGATATCCGTATAATGTGACAATTCATATTGCACCCTAGTCCATGACCAAGTTCGAATCTCTCCCCTATTCATTTGCATAGGGACCGAGACACTAAAGTTAGCAAGACATTATGAAAATCTTGAAAGCGGGCTTGACACTTTGAATTAAATTTTGCAATTTTCTTGCTCTTCAACCAACGAAACATGACAACCACGAAGACTACTGCTGAGTAACGACTTAACTTTGATAATATCTTGATATTTACTTATATAAATTGCTAGGAGCAGCTAAATAAAGATGACGGTTAAGATGTTTTAATGCGATAAAACGTAACCATTTGGTATTATTACCTTGCAGAAACAAAGCCACCGGCGGGGTTCAATAATTTTGGCAAGATTTGTATGCAAATTTAAAAAAAGAAACGATTCACAAGTGTGGAAACGTTTGTAGAATTTTTGATAATTGTGAAAAGCAAGTGAAACGAATTACAATTTATTCATAGGTCATAATTCCAAAATGAGTAATTTAAGGATTGTGGTGAGGTTAAATTCAGACACTGTCACTGGACTGTGGTCGGAGCAGGTAAAAGAGAAACGCCTCATTGAACCCGCTGCGGTTCTCATTTGAAAATTTATTCTGTCAGTCAACAATGAAATTGTTATAATAATAAAAAAGTCTTTGATTGCAGGAGTAAATATCGTTGTAAAAGGGATCGTAAACGCGCCTTTCACGTCTCTTTCCTTTATTCAAAGTAGAATGGATTTCTCGCCAAGTGATAGACGCTGCTTTTCTGTGTCATTCTTACTTGTGGATGATGCACACTTTTCATTTCAAGAAGTACTTTCGAGAGAAATAAGTAAAAGCCCATAGCTTCGTAAATGGTGAGTAGGGACAAAGAACGTATTTGTGTTGAAGCGTTTAATAGAGTCTCAGTCCACTATTCATAAATGTTTGTCTTCCTCCCTGGATGAAGGTGTAAATGTACATTATTATTAGACTGAAAAATTCATGTGCTGAAAAGTAAAACACCAATTTAATAGAACAAGATTTAAATTGCTTTTCTGACACAAAACATTGTAGAGAGTTATAAGAAGTGCATTATGAAAGTGCTAATGGGAACAGACCGGAGGAGTAATTTTGATAGTGTGATGATGATTTTTATTCCCTAGACAATGATTTTCAAGGGTGCAGCAGGTGTTACCAAGTGTCCAATTCAAGTCATTTACACCATCAGTTACCAGTCACTTAGAAAAGTTTTGATTACCATTAAAATATAACCGGTTGTAACTTGATATACTTACTCAAGTCAAGAAAAACACGTCAATGCTTTCCTTGCCTCCTTCGGACAACATTACAACACAATTCACAGCAGTAATAATACATTTTTGCTAATTTCAAACTAAATAAATAAAATAGTCACTCGATTTATTTCAAAGATGTGTCTCGGTGATAATAATAGTAATATGGAGTGGGCGGAATTCTAATAAGTCTCACCATCACATCAATTCTACAACAATAAAATTTTTTAATAGTTTCAACTCCGAGCGTAATAATGGTTGTATCCAAAGGTTTTATTAGCCCAATAAAAAGCATTATTAAAGGAGATCATTAGAGCTCATTGCTCCTCCACTGCATCTTAATTTAGATGTACATGATTTTTACTATTTTCGCGTCACATTATTCTCTGGAGATAACGTGAGGACAATTTCATTTTGACTTGCCAGTGTTCGACGAAGTCGTTATAGGTTATTATATTTCATAAGTGAGTCGATGATAGGTGAAGGGAGTCCATTATTGATGCTTATTTGCACAATTTTGGCTGGTGGAATGGTTCACCAAGCCGGTAAGAATCCATAAAATCGTTTCAAAGTTGAACTACTGAACTCCCACGCTAAGAAAATTTGCTCTGACATACCAAAAATCCCTATAGAAATCCATTTGTCACCAGAAGCTGCAGTCATGTGAAGTCACGTTGACAGAACCACTTTCTACATATGGCCAACATTTCATACTTATCAGCTCTATTACCTCTACAACCATTATATTATTACAGTTGATTGTCTGATAGATTTTTCTGCTGAAAATGTATGGTAAATGAAACCAGCTATTGTCTGCCATTAAAATACTTACATAGTATACATTACATAATGAAAATAAGTATTTTATGATTAATTCCTATTAGAGAATCAACAAGGTTGCGATGAAGGTACAACTGGTATGGTGTGCTTCATGACAGACAGCATTCACATTGTCATTGGATTATCTCACTCACTTTACTCAAGTCAAGCCAGGCTGATTTGATTACGAAAGAGAAGATTGCCGAGTATTTTGAACTAACCAAGTCTGCTTACCCCTGTCTAAACACTGCAGCAGTAATTTATGCTCAATCTTTCTTTCGTGCGTATACTAAGTATTTAATCGTCTTAACATTTTTGGCTGAATTGCTGTGCTTGATTAGATTATTGCAACTGGTGACCATACCAGAGAATAACGATTTCGTTTGGAATTCATAATAGCACACAAGCATTTGTATATCTCAAAACTCGTAACAATAAACGTCAACGGTCAACGACAAACGAGCAATATTGCAAAAAAATATATCAATTCAATGATTTTCACCAAGAGGCTGTCCCAATAATACTGACTTTGAGATGAGCTAAGGCGAACCAAATTTAAGGTTTGGTCTCCCACCTTTTCTTTATGCGTCCATTCATTCCACGTAATACATGTTTTGGTTGTTTCAGCTATCATTTCCTTTCGTTGAGCTAGAGGATAAAAAACGAAAGTGTTTTATCTTTCTCTTTAGGAAACACAAAAACCAAACTAAAGTTAAGTAGATGGAAAGAGTTTCGGTAAATATCTCACTTTGTAATGGGTTATAATATGTGGCGACCTCCTAGAGTGACAGACCATGTAGGATCATGAATAAATATTAAGCGTGGAGTACACATTTAGTTTTCTATATGAAAAAACGATCCAAGGTAAAACTGACAATGGGCTAAAAGAAAGATTGAAGACGAAGAAACCTCCTTTGTTTTCCTCTACATCACAATTGTTGTTGATGATGAGATGGTAAAGGCTCCTCGTTAACGAAAATAGGTGTCCGTCTTAATTTGTCTGAAAAGGAAGCACGCATGACCAACGGACGAACTTGCATACAAATAAAGTAGAGTCTGAGAGCAATCAGGAATAGTCAAAGCGGAGTTGGTCGGGTTTTGATTATTATTGTCATGCGTCGTGCAGCAAATGTCATGTCATGTCAGCAAATGCGTTGTCTTCGTTTTGTCTGGCGCTGCTAGTGACATTGAACCTATGAATTCATTGCTGTGTCGATAATACTATCTCGCATATTGGCACCCATTCTGATAAAATGGATATTTATTGCTTGCAAATCACGTTGGTCGACTGTAACGAACAAAGGAGACGAGGATGGCTACGTCAGGTTAATCTGTGCCGTGTTACCTCATAAATAAATTGTGGAGTGCTGGTATTACATCGCAGATAGATCAAACAAGAACAAGTAAGTGGAATACAACAAAGAAATATGGACATATGTAAATGAAATGGTGATGCCTTGTAGCATTGAATTTTAATTGCGTGTACCACACAGTCGACGAAATGCGAAAGAAAACAGAGCTCCGAAAAGGGAAGATGAATTAAACGAAACCAGAAAGAAAATCCCTATTAGCACATCAGTGCCTTCACCTTACACTTTACGTTGCTCAGCACTGTCTTTACACACGATTTAAATAATCAGTGATTCATGACCACGTTGACCAATTAGCAGAGTGTTCCATCTTGCGAATTACACACTAGATGGGAACATTAAGTAAAAATTAAGAGAAAAAATGTCCGAAAAAATGCAACTTGTTCATCTTCATCATATCACGACATATTTATGACACCACACAACAATCGGGTTTCGTTCTTAAGTCTTTGCAAAAGAATGAATGATTCGTGTAGGTAGTTATTTATATGGAGAGAGGCGCTCAGGCAAACAGCTTGTTTGCACTGTAACGCTACACTGTTTATTAATTTCAAAACATAGATTCTACGAAAGATATTAATAATGTTAGTAATGTGGATGCCAGGGTTTATGCACCCAACGCGCATATTCATTCATTTTATTTTCATTGCATTTCTTCGTGAAACCGCTCGACCACCATTATCACACTACCTTGTAAGTCAGAGCGATAGAAAAAAACGTGTGTCGGGGGAACAGAAAATGCAAAAACTAACAATTGAACACACCGAGCAGCATCGGTCTGACTAGCGTTTTGCCTTTAACATGATGAATACAAAAAAGCATGGATTGAAGAGACGCGCTTCGTAAAAAGAAATTTTATGTGCACATGCAATTTCTTAGAGGTTTCACGTCTTCAAACATAGATGCTTGGGCAAGACGTTTATTTAGAATGACCTTTTCCTCTTTTAGCTTTTTCTTTAACATGACTATAAAAGGCAATGAATCCAAATCCAAATATTTCTTCTCCTTCGAACCAGCTAGTTTCTCCATAAGCCTTGTGCTCAGTTTCCACTGTTACTGCTACTACCACTCTACTACGAACACAGCCAGAATTATCGTCAACATCATTGGCAATAAGAGCGACATGGCAAAGCGTACATGTAGCATTTTTTGTATTAAATTAAAGGAATATTACATAAATTATGAGAGAATTGGAACGTAATTTAATTATGCAGAGCATTGATGCTTATAAAACAAATATCAATGTGACATAACATAAAAGTCTTATAATGAATGTGAATGATTTGTCACCCATATAGACGCAATAGTGATGACATATATACATTTGTTTTTCTTTTTTCATTCCTTCGTACCGTTAAACAAACATAGCTGACATAAAGCAAGTACTTGTGCAATCCATTTTATTAATGAAAATTATCAAAGTAAAGTTTGCCCAGAATTTCTGCATAGCTGAAATTTTATTTATTTACGGGATTACTTTATAATCAGCAAAGTAAATAATTTCTAGCGCAATTTTTAGGCATATATTTTAATGTTCAGTCACGTGTTATTACTTTACGGACAAAATGACAAGGAGAGCCGAATGTAGTAATGAGAAACCAGTGCATTATAGCGAGGAACGGAGATTCCGACTCCACTCCACAACTCTGAAATTTATGAAGAAAAGCTTCAGCTTCATTTGGAAGCTAGTAAAATTTATTAAGTTTCTTTCTTGACTCGCTATTTATATATGGAAATGGAAAACAAAGTTTTCGCAACTTTTTGATTTTCATCGCTCCCTCAAGAAATAAGAAAAGTTGCAGCCTTTGCCACCTCCAAGACTCCAAAGTCATACAAATACAACATACGAGTACAAGCAACAGATGCAAGCTATAAATAACGCGTTTAAATACCGCGTGTAGGTATGCAAGCAATTTCCTTATTTGGAACAATACTGCATCTCACTTCATCAGCACAAATGCATACATCATCATCACCATCAATGTTCACGTTTAAATGCAATGACATTCCCACATACGCCACGTAACCAGTTGGCATGCACATTAATTACTGAAATATTATTTAGACTAATCCCTTGCATCTGCATTCAGTCAAGAGGGACCAGGACCCAGCTGCATGCACTCTCTACTTAAATGAAGGAAGGTCCGATAAAATGGGCGAATTGAATTTTTCTCCACATTACAATTAAACAGGCTGTAAAAATAATGTTAAATGTACATGACACCTTTTCCTCCCTAAAAAATTAAGAATTTTGCGTCAGTATTATTATGGCGTTGCATAATCACATGTTTCAATAAAACAAAATCAGTTGGTCACTTTTTGCTCCACTCCTCTTTATGCACATACTCTTCATTTTGTCAATCAATTTGACAATGATGAGGCAGCCGCTCGCGCACTGCCATGAGAACAGGAATAGGAATGAGGTAGAGCTTTTAAATTTGGCAAATATTCAAACTTAAAATGACTAAATTTATCGAAGAGTGTGTAATTAAGTTGTACGCGTGCGCATACATTCTAAAGTTACATGACACTCTGTCGTTACTAACTAGAAAGATGAAAGTGGACGTTGTGTTCATAACAGACATTAATGTACGTTGCCCATATTTGACTGAAATGCCTTGTTTTTATATTTTATACCATGTCCATTGTATTCTAATTTGCGACAGTTCTCCATAAGCCCATAACGAAATTGTGGATAACTTTGAGGCAACATTGAGAAATTGGTGACATGACAAGTCGATGAGGTCACAAGCTTTATGACAATTCAGTTTTGAGGGTATAAAATCCATCCGGTTTTCCTTCTCGCAATGTAGTCCCCAACAGAATCTGTTTAAAAGAGATAATGACCTGACGTAAAGTGTAGCACCAAACAATCATGACTCCATAATGATGTCATTAGTCAAACCATCCATATTTACCTTGCGTCGAGACAAATTGAAAAAATGCAGGTATTTAACAAAATGTATTTATTATGTTATTAAGGTTGTATCTCGTAGTTTCAATTCTCTGAGTGATGATGATGCGTAGTACCGAGTACTGAGAGAATGTGAAGTGAGTGAGTGAGAGTCAGAACGGATCACGGATGCATGCAACATGCAATCATTAAACCTTCAGCACTTTTTTCCCTATAAGGCAAGGAGCACATTCAAACAAAGGGCAGAAGAGCAGATGCAATTAAGTTTTTTTACACTGAAAACATTGTATAAAACGTGAATGCATTTTGCATTGGAGGAGGTATTTTTGCGTGTTTAAACTGAACAAGAGAATACAATCGATCAAAAACAAGATTTGTTTCCCCTTGTCTATTGATTCTTGTTTGGCTTTGCTCACTACTCCGAACCCAATAAAAAACGGAGAGATAGCGTCTTGGGCATAATGAGAGATCTCGTGTAAATAAATACCTACACAGATTGCGGAGAAAACATGAATTGAATCTATTCACATTCGTCACTCACTCACATTTTCATTGTGATTTCACCTTTTGTACGCAATTATTTTACAGAATGTAATTTATCAGCCCATAAGTCTCAGATATGTTAATTGGAGAAGCAGTGCGAAGAATGCCACACAGTACACATGCTCCAAGTCCCCAGAGACTCCCGGTTGGTCGACGTAAACTGTCTACAAAGATTTTCTCATATTTGCGTAGCCGGGCGGAGAGGTGATCGACGGATTATTGAGAGAGGTACACCTACACGCTAAAAACGAGTCTAGTTAGCCGAATTAGCAGTGCAGATGACGTGTAGGCATTCCAATTATCATTTTTTCAAAAACAGGTAGGCACGATCACGATCTATTTAAAATTCGTCCTCCTTTGCGAGAATGTATCAATGGTAATTTAGAAAATTGTCCCCTTCTGCAAAATATTTCGTGATCAAAGTAGAGAGTTGATAAGAAAGATTTTGGTGAGAAACCTGTTTCTTGCCTCTCAATATTTCTTCTTATCTAACAATAGAAATTCCGTGAAATTCAATTATGATTTTGACACAAACCTACGCCCGAAAAATATATATGATCTGTCCGACTGTTCAGGATGAATTAAACGTTTGGATATATGCTAATTGGCAAGTGTTTTGTGAATCGATTATTATGTTGTTCCGAACACCGTTCATTAAACATTCAGCAATAATTTAAAAAGAAAACAAGTTTATCAGTTCCAATTAATATGAAAACAGGAGTGCATGACGATGATACAAAGAACAATAAAAATGGTAGCAAATCTATGGACAGCAGTTTGTAAACAGTATTGGTTTAGTTTAAGCCCAGGCTTGTGCATGTACCGACAAGAACAAGACTACAAAACCTCATTTGAAATAGTTTATGTTCTGAAGATTCGCATTTGATGAAGTAGCCAAATAATTCCACCTCGTTTATCATCACGCGAAATTCGATATTTTTTAGATTGCTGATAGCTTCTAACACACATTTTACTATAGAGAAATATTTACTCTAGTGCCACTGAAACTGCCACTTGCGATTGTGATTTGCGAAGTTATTTGACATGTTATACAGGAGCATTTATAACATCAAAGAAATCTACAGCTTCTGACTAGTGCATCCGAGCAATCAAGTTAGGGGCAAAACTAACGACAAAGGGAACGCTGTGTACCATCTCCGTCAAAATGATAAAAAAACTGTCCTGCTGCTTCTTTCTTTCCACATCTCTTCCCCTCCTCGCGATTATTATTTTGATCACGTCTTCGGACATCTTTATGGAAATTTATCAACAACAAAGCAGCATTTTGATTGACAGCACCATCACAATAACGGCTGTGCTCTGTCACAAACAATAACACTGATATCATTTTTTCCTTATTTCGACAGTTGCATTTTGTATCGCTCCATCGCTACAACTTCGAGATAACCTCGTAACCTCTCTTAGGCTTTTAAGTACTATGTATCCGTTTTTGGAAATTTTCAACTGTAATGATTTGCTAATATTTTTAGCAATGATAAAGAAAATAATAAGACCACTGTGTGCATCGCAGCTATTGTATAATCGTTGGATCGCATATGAATGACTCATTTTTGACATCATCATTAAGCTTTAGTACTTGCTTCGCAGTTTACTTGAAGATTTTTTTGCTGACGATGAGTTGAGTATTTGTAAAATATTCACTAGGTTCTTTTCATGTGACCTCTTTTCAAAAGACAATAATATTAAAGGAAGGATTATATTAGCTACCTGGAGTGGATCTCATCATACTTGATTGAATGCCTCTCATTGTTTTTCACTTAAGGTTTAATAGAACAGAAGACTCAATTAAAAAGTGTGGCTCCAAAGTGCTGAGTTTCTGCTATCGTTATAGACCATCCAATATTGTAGAAGCGTCCCAGTGACTTGATAGGTTTTGCAATTCATAGAAAAGAAAAGGTGTGATGAGTATTGTGATTGAGACGAATAGAAAAACTCAAATGTAGTGTAAGAAGATTTGAGAATGGAACAATATGTACATAGAAGGTCGGTTTTCCTTGAATGTTTGCTATTTTAGATTGTTTTCATTTTTGACGTACAAACTTTCTGCAATCCCTAGCTCAAAGTTTGTATCGTTGACTTAAATATGCCATAATTGTCAATACTGTACATGTGTCTTTCCAAAATTGACTGCTCCTTGGATTGTCATCTTAATCGTATAAAGTTTTGTTTCTTCCCTTATTGTACACAAAAGGCAGTCACTTTCAATTTCGTCTCCGTCATATCCCCGATGAATGTATGGACGTGCATGCAATCAATGGAGTTATCAAAAACTACATTTCCAAATCAGTCAAATTGCAATTTTCAGATTATAATCAATATTTGCCATGTACAATTCGTGCGATTGTGCATCAATGCTTTCTTTATTCAGGCCGTGATACGCTAAGAGTACGAAAGTACAGTTGTTCATTGTGTTGGCAAACACGTTAATCACAGTCTTATGTACGGTAATCGTTGTAATAACAATATTAATATAATAAAAATCTTCGTGCATACTCTTTGACGCAGCGTATGCACACAGTCGAGGCCGTTTAGATCATCGACAAGTTCGTCTTTATTTATGTACGCAATGCGAATTACAAATTTAGGTAGTTTCAGATGTTTTAAGACGCTAAATCAATGTAGTAGTACATAAATGGTGTGTAATTTCGATTTGGTTACAATAGTCGTAAAAAAGCCGCTCTGTGACAATTACACAAACATTAGTAAACGTCGTTTAATGTCGATAAAAATTACAATTTTATACCAACCAGGCTGCGCACGTGATTTTATTATCAGTTCCTCTGCGTACAGAATTTCATATCGCAATAACTTTTTAATGGGAAATTGCTGGCATTCTTCTAGACAATATCATGCATGATCAATAAAATCAAAGACTTTTCGCTTGCACCTCGTCTTTTCGTAGCAAAAAGATTGTTGAGTGCACGTAGTTTACTGGTGTTGAATCTGTTGAAATGAGTAATCTAATTTTCTAGTGAAAATATAATTACCATGTAAATCTTGGAAAGGGAGTTCATGTTGTGGCATCATCTTTTGCAAATATTATGAAAGTGTTTAGTGTGTAGGAGGCGACGTCTGTGAAAACTTCGTGATTCGCTTTTAATTAGTTTGAAATAGCTATTAACGATCGATTAAGCATTTCTTCTTGTTTCTTATTTTATAGGAATAAGAAGTTTCCAGTTCGTTACTAGATCAAAGAAGTTACTGAGGTCTTTACGAAAGAAAGAGAATTTAACGTCAAAAGTTTTCCTCTTTTGACTGTGCGTGTTTATGGTGTTGACTGGCACACTCGTTTTCTTCTCAACACAACGACGTCTGCGAATGGATTGCATGATCTATTAAAATGACGTCTACGGAGACCACGACCACAACAACGAGCACTGAAATAGCCACAAGTGGCAAGAATATTGAAGATATTCATGATGAAAACCTACTTCGGGAAATGGTAAGCAAGCTGAACATAATATTCATTTTTATGATCCTTCCATGCGCCCACACATTATGCGGACGCTTCCTTTCCTCGATTGGATTCTTGTAAGAAAACGATTTTCTTGAGCGTTCCTCAGCCAAAATGCCCCACACAAATGGGTCTCTCTAGCAGTGCAGATTACGTACAATTCTTATAAATAATGTAGGTACACAATGTCATTTTCTTTTTCGGCAAGCAAATAAAAAAGTCTCCCTGTGAAAGGGTAATTCGGTTACATGAAATCAGTTACCGTGAAATTGTATACTGTACACATAAAAAGCAAAAGGCTTTGTTGTGAATTCCGTTTCAAGTCAGTTTCGTCTTAGCAGACGAGACAAGAGACAACGTTGATGATAAGAAGACCACAATTTACAATCCACTGCAGATTTATTACAGACTTTAAAGGAGTGTGTCTCTGGCCCATAAAAAGTTTAGAGACATCTCTGCAATAAGTCTTCGCAAGATTCTCTTTCTGCGTCCGTCCCTACCTACTGCAGAGATAAGTTTGCCATCTTTTTGTATTATTTCGGAACGCAAATGTACAAAGCACACATTTTACAATCGAGATTTAAACGTGTTCGTCTATTTTTAGGCAGTGGAGTTAAATATATAATAGAATATAAAATTCATTTCCATCTTTGAATTGACAATAGTAACGCCACTCGGCATCAAGTACGGCCCAGGTTGGGAGTTTAATTACACTTTTCCATAGGTGACACCCCGAAACCCATTCAAAAAATAAATACTAGTCATAAAACAATAGATGGACTTCGTACGAAATTCTGCTAAATTCACAACACATATTTATTATATATGCTTTTAAATATTTGTAGAATTGTCAATCATCACCCAACTCCCTGCTGAGCTAATAAATGAGCATGCAAAAGAACAATTGGGAGGTTATAAAATGCAAACTAACTGGTTTGAAAGGTTCTTTGCGAATATGCTAACTGCCAGATTTGAAATGAGTTGTAAAATTTGAGGTATAACGTGTTTTAATTCAGATTTACAATAAAATGATACAATTAAGATAAGACTAATAGCTAAAATTTTGTTATCACTGAAATCAGAATGGTTTTAATTTTGAGACCTTCTTACGTAGATAAAACGTTTCATTTCTTTTATGGTAGCTAGCAGATGAGCTAATCAGCTACAAAGTATCTACAAGAGAAGGCGTAATGAGTGGATTTAGAAAGGAGAGGAAAAACACTACAAGAAGATTTATTGTTATTATTTTTATCCAAAATGACAAAAACCACCGTACGAGCAGATATGACAATTTTGAAGTAGTCGTGGGATGAAACACACGGGTGGATGTGATGTTTCACTCAAAATATAATTAAGAGACAAGATATCAGATTCCAAGTCCCATTTATTTATTTGCATTTGTTCAGTTAACGTACTCAATTCTCATCTGAATGGCAATACAAATAATCATCTTTATCTTCCTCTGAATGACCCCTCACAGAAGGTTATCGAATTCATCCATCGTAAAGAGTGTTTTGGCGAGTGCCTAAGATTATTAATGTAATTTATTTATTTATTTTTTATGAAGAGCAGTTTTTCACAAGCTTGGTCATTCCGAAGGAAGAAAATTGCAGCTACTGCTGCCGTTACACAACTGAAAAATTGTAATGATCGTGTGTGGGCCAAATCGAGTGTTGTTGTTGTCAGTAATTACCTGTGTTGTAGTAGGACTTTTCTACTCATCATCAGCAACCACTCGAGTCCACACACTTTTAACACAAGCACACGACAATCAAGTTTTTCTTCAGAGAAAACGAAATTGAATTCTGAGCTTCATGTTGGGTTTCAAAATATGTCCAAACTCAAATATTCTCGTATTTACTTGTGGCATTATACTTATTATACTATTATCAGCCTTTATTGAACGAATAATGTGTGTGCAGCCGCAGTTCAAAAATTTGGCATTGTTCTCAATCCACTTTAGTTATCCATTCTTCTTCATTTCCCTCCCACTCGAGAGAGTAAAAACTTGCCTCTTGTGGATTTTGTGAGACTCTCTCTCTCTCTCTTCTTTCCAAAATGCACACATTCATCATGGTCCATCATCATAATGTCATAGACAGATATTACTTTCGTGTTCTTTCTCTACATCTTCGCTATGTTTGCATCACGATGAGATCAAAGATACTTTTGTCGACGTGAACAAGTTTTAGGGGTGAAAAATGTAAACTTGTCATTTTCACGAATTTTTTTATTTGCTGCGGTCCAAAAAATAAACTCTTTTCAGTCGTACATTATTATTAGGAGAAACGAGTGGGCAAGCTTATCCTCATCAGTGAAGCCTGAATATGGACTCAAGTCGAGAACCGTAGGAACCGCTTAGCCATGTACTCTAGTTCTAGATAATTAGACGGATTTGATTCTTCGAAAAAAAAAACAGAAATCGTTCAGGTCAAATGGGTAGGTAAAACTATTAGTTACAAGTATTTACGAGCCAAATCTGATTTAACGTTTCAGCAAATAATAATACATTGATAATGTGGCAACATTTTAACATTGTATTTACAGAACGTCTTTAACCTTAATTGGATGTTAAAAATTGCAAACACATATTTTACAATTCAATCAATAGCTAATCAAATGTTTATTCGACCATTACCCCTCGAGACACGAAAAGGCGACGAAAAATTGCCTTTGTTGAGCTCTTTTCTCTCCTAAGCTCACAAGCCTGAGCGACGACACTCAACCTTTGCTGTCAAAAATATTGTCAAAAAAGTAATGATATCCGCATTGTGAGCCTCTTGTACATTTGAAGCCTATAAAAATGAGAATTTATTATGATGGCACCACTACATTTTGTTGGTTTTTATTCCTCCTACGCACCATCGTCATCGTCTCAATTCACTTGACTACTTAACATAATTACGGTCTGGTTTTAGTAGCAATAATAAGTGTGTTCAACTTCAACTTATACTGATGGACAAAAAGAATCGAAAAAGCAAATTGTTACCTATAACCCTCTCGAGTGGGCTCAGATTGAAGGAACTTGTAAAGTATCTTGTATTTTGCTACGCAATGCTTGAATCCAGTTTGTTCGTTCGTCTCATTTCATAATACAAAAATGACAACCTCAAAATGAACAGGACACTTCAATTTTTCATACATGAAGGCTATTGTTGGAAAGCAAGTTTTTTTTGGCAAGACGTTGCCGAATTCATCAAAAGCAGGGATTTAGTAGACGAAGAAATAATAAGTGAAAAATCCTTTGGAAGCAAATATTATTTCAGTTAATATTTTTTTTTGTAAAAGAAAGAATAAGCTCATCAAAACAAGATCTGTTTAATGCAGGTAGGCAAATTACAAATCTCATCATTTTTGTCAGTGCCAAATAGCAGGTAAAAATTTAAAGCGTACATTGGCTACCTCAAGAATAAGTAAAATGATTCAGGGTTTTCAAATAAAAATATACAAGAATGTCACTTGAGATTTATGGGTAGACAAAGGCACGAAGGCGGAATTCTTTATGATATGGAAAAGAAAAACCACCATAGGCTTTTTGTCAAAAATGTATTCTGCCCTAACGCAAAAGTGAGAGAAAAGGAGTTGAAATGTTCAAAGATGGAAATATTAGGTATGCCTTCTTGCAAAACTTCTTTCATTTTTCTCTCCTCCAAGAAATCTCTCGTTTCGGTTTTATCATCATTCTTGTAGTTTAATATTCGTCTCCTTTTATCCGCTTGTTATGACGTCTCTTTCATAAAATAATGGCAGTCATTCAAACCTTCTAATTTCGTATATTTTTATTTTTAGACAGCTCCAACGAGACAAATTTATTTACGAAACTTTTCACACATGTGGCATTAAATACATTTTATTGTGTGTGCACACGACACACACGGATCTTTCATTCGTGTCATTATTTATTTTCCTTTTAGTGGCAAGATTCGGATGACGGAGACTTCAAGCGTCAGATACGCTCCCGAATGTACAAGTTGCGAGAAGAGCGGCTGAAGGAATACTACGTGAAGGAAGGTCAAGACATTCTGGAGAATATTTTAAAGCCTTTATCATCCGAGGAAACAGGAGGTGCAGCAGCCACGATGGAAGGCACGAGCAAGAGAATTGTGACAACTTTGGAATCTCGCACTGTTGGCGGCGACGAAGTTGTCCAATCCAAAACAGTTCGCAAGCAAACTGTCAGCAAAGTGGTACAATCCGATGGGGATAACGTAGTTTTCACCACGACCACAACAACAACCACGGATGGCGGAGATGGAGAAAGTACCGTAATAAAATCCAGAACAATTAACAAAGACCGGCCGGATCAAATGCAAGAGATTAAAAGTCAACAACGGGCTTCGCCGAAGCGGAATATGTCATCGTCTGAAATTACGAAACCGCTCTCAAAGCGGAGTAGCGTCGACAGTGACATTTCTGTGGGTGGTGTAGGCAGCAAGGTAACAAACACCAGCAATAGTAATCAAATGAAAAGCAAGAATATGACAAATGGCGTGGTTTCCAAGCGAAAGCAAACTACAACCACAGTGACAACGAGTGGAGACAACGGCGGCTCTGGTGGTGCAGGGAAAGTCACAAAAACAAGAACAACCGTTTCCACTGCTATCGCTTCTTCGCCTGTGACAATGGAGCAGGAAAATAGGAGCGTCGCCTCGCTCACACGGAATTTCCAGCAGCAGTCTGAATTCTCGACGACAACAATGAGCAGCATGTCTTCCACATTCATGACATCTTCCTCGTCAACATCTTCGTCTAGAGCGGTGAGGGAAAGCAGCAACACGACAACATCGACGAATCCTGGTGGAGAGTCGAGCACGACAAGGGTTTCTTCGTCAAGCGTGAGAACAGCGGTGACTGGAGGAGTGCCTTCATCCACCTCATCACCGTTTCACCAAATCGAGAGCCAAGGGGTTGGTGGTGAGCTGGAAGTGGGAAAAGTGGTGATAAAAGAAATCGGCGATTCGGCTCCTCGGAATAATGAATTTTCTGCTGCAAGAAGCAACGAGTTTACTGCCTCCCAAATGACCACAACAAGCCAAACTAATAGAAGTGCGTCGAGATCTAGATCATCGTCCGTGCAGATGCGATCTTCCTCGCCGACCTCGTCAAGCCGTGGTGACAGATGTTCTAAACTCAGGCAAGAGACTAGCAAAGCAGATGGTAAAATGATAAACGGCGTGTCTAGTGACACTGAGAGCAAGAGGACTGTGAGAACTAGCTCATCCAGCTCCATCACTACCGGAAAATCTACGGCTTCCAGAACGTCGGCAAAATCAGTTATTCAAAACGAAGCAAGTGAGAGCAACAACATGTCATCATCTGCTGCAACAAAACTCTGCAAGAGATCCAACCGCAGTCCACAAGGAGCATTTACATCGCCCACAGGAAAGAGCACCACCACCAACGCTCCTTCAACCAGATCCACTTCCACAACGAATGAGCAGAGAGAGGAGAAAGTTTGTCGAAGAAACAAATTATCAAGAGAGTCGAGCCCGAAAAGTCGCGTTGGAAGAAGCACGACGAAAAGGCAAGTTGGAGATGATAATTTACAATCATCCCTACATCAAAAAGGTAGCTCGGCTAATGCAACATCAACATCAGCAGCAACAAAGAATGTGACGAGGACACCATCAAAAACTCGCGTCCCAGAGAATAAACAACCGCGACAGAATTCACCGACAAGGGAAGCTCTTAATGTGAGAGGAGCGGCAACAAAAGAAACGGCAGACAAGACAACAAAGAGCACTGAGGAAAAAATCATGAGGGAGCTCGACATTCTCGACACCTACCTGTCTCAGCGAAGTGCATCGATTGATGAAGGTCGTGAGGAAAGCACAACGGCTCCTTCTGGGAATGTATCTGCCGTAGTGGCAAAGATGAATGGCTCACACGCAGAGGAAAGGAAGGTAACGAGAAGCGATAAAAAACTTTCTTTAGGAAAATCTACTCGCCAAACAAACTCCTCAACAGCAGCAGCAACAACAACAACCACCACAGCAGGAGCCACCATGGAAGTTGATGTAATGGAAGCCGGGCTGGAGCGTCCGTTCACGAGAACAACGTACAAGTATAACTGTCCCGACGATCACTCACCTCAGAAGAATGCGGATGACCGAAACCGAGCCCCAGAGAAAGTACGCACTGGGCCTGGGGCAAAGCTGGACAAAAATGAGCTGGAAAGCCAGATTATCAGCAGCGAATCAGCGACGAACACAACTTCATCAGGCAGACGAACTGCTGCTGATCGTGCAAGATCTGTCAGCAACACACAAAAAACGACCGTGGTAGCATCGAGCAGGGCTGATAAATCAGGAAGAACAAAGACACGAACCTCTTCTCAGAGTCCGGAGAAGACAAAGAGAAATGTTCCAGCGAAGACAGATGAGCTATCCAGAGGGGAAGTGAAAGAAAATGTTTCTCTCTCGAAAGCAGTTACAAATCCCAATCAAGACGGCGGCGTTTCCCGAGGGAGAAAAACAACGTCTTCCTTGGCGAACAACAAAACTACGACGACCAATTCCAGGAAGAAGGATGTGTCAGAGTCGAACATGAAAACAGATGAGTTAATCACGACCACCCATGTCACAGCAAATATGGCACAGCAAAGGAAGTCCACGGTAAGTCAGGGCATGACAAAAGAGGAAAAGTATGAGCAGGATATTCTCAGCAGACCAAGCGTCTTCACTGCGAGAAAAGCAACTGCCGTTACGAAAACAACGACGACTGCTACAGCACAAAAACCAGAACCAAACCCGAGACTGAGGAAAGGTTCAGATTCATCACCTGAAAGGGACGTCGTTGGTGGTCCAAACCGCACTATCAATAACAATGGTATTCATAAACTGCCGGAAAGGAATCAGCCAGATGATGAATTGGAAGGCGAGGAAAATCCCTTAAGTCCACCTAAGCGATTCACAACCACGGGAAAATACCTTGAGAGCCCTGGAGCCGTTTTAAAGGCGAAAAGTTTATTTGAAACGAAAGCCCAAGAAGCGGCAAGAGATAGGAGCTCGGCCGACTTGGGCTCCAAAGTGTCAACCAGTCCCAAGTTGACTGTCTCCAGGAAGGCTGCTTTGTTCGAAGCGAGATCACGCGGGGAGCGCATAAGCGTTTCTTCCCAGTCAAACAATTCACTGGACGAGGAGAATGAGAATGACGAGTACGCAGAGAACAACAGCAACGTCCCCGTGAACGAACAAAAGTATAAAACATCGCGGGTCCCAGAGGCCAATGAGAGGGCTTTCTCTATGGAGAGACGCGTGTCTGAAGTCATCTCGGTAATTCGAAAGGAGAGCAAGGATCAAGTAATTACATTTGAGGAAAGTAGCACCGTCACTGCCTCAGCGGAAGTTGCTGAGGAAGAGACAAGGAAACTAGCCACGAGAAAAATTGAGAGCGGCAAGCAAGAAGAAAAGTCAACCCGGGCAAGAGGTCACATTAGCAGACAGGAAAGTAACAAATCGAACAAATCTCCTCAAGAAGGTCAAAAACCCTCAACTCCTAAAAATAAATCTGAGCCACGCCAGAAATCCCCAAGCAGGCAGCAAAAGCCGGAAAAAAGTGACCGCAGTCTGAAATCAAGGAAGTCTCCAGAACGGCAAGAGAGCATCGGGAAAATAAACAGCGTCCGAGCAGCAACTGACTCTACTCAGGTGAAGGAAAGTGTGAGAAGCACTCAACAGAAAGTGATTGAAGAAAATAATAACAATTACAGTAGAAAGGAATCCATAGAGAAACAGCCGGTGAAGAAACGGGGCTCGAAAAGCAAACTCGACGTCAATAAACAGGTCGAGGAAGTTGAACTGAAGCGAAAAGACTCACGTGGGACTTCCGCACTTTCTTCCAGAAGAGCTTTGCAAGAGGTTGAACAGAAAAACATTGAAAATCGGGGAAAAGCCTCTAATGAGATCCAGCAGCAGCAGCAGCAACAGCAGCAGCAGCGGAAAGAAATTATAACCACAAATCAAACAACATTGTCCGAATTGAAATCAACGAACGTGGTGAAAGCTAGCATGAGGCAGGCTGAGCAAACGAAACAGTCTCAAGAGGCTGTTGTCTCCACTGCCACTGTTTCATCCTCGAAACCCTCAGCAACCGCAGTACCAGACACAACAGTTCCCCTAACCTCATCCACTGGAGCATCGACAAAAGTATGTAAAAGAGCAAGCAGGAGTCCGGAGCGATCCGATCGAAAATCTACTGGGTCAGAATCAACAATTCCCAGCAGCCCTGAAAGGAGACGATCATCAAATATCATTGAGAAGAAAGTTGAAGCAATAATGGCAAGCTTTAAGCAAACCTCATCATCCTCAACGGCGCAAACATCGGTAACTTCAGTCTCAACAAGAATGACAACTGCTGAGCTGAATGCTGTCGACGAAATGGATAGCATCGAGGAGCTGGAAGTACTTCTCGACAAAGCAACTGATTATGATGAACGAAGCAGAATTCGTGGGCGGATCAGATTCTTGAGGAGAAAGGCAACTTTGGTGAAACGTGTCAGCGATCACGGATCTCCAGAGCGACAAGAGGAGCACAAGGGAGATCTGAAGCCGAAAAATCCATCTCCTCCAAGAACAATAACAACAGGTGCTGGAGTAAACTCTACAGTTTCATCTTCAGAGCGACGTGTCTCGAAAGAGAATAAGGTAACATCACGTAAGTCATCAAATGAGTTGACGACGGACAAAAGAGTGTCGTCGCGAAAATCCAGCGATGAGCTTATAAAAAAATCTTCACGGAAATCTTCAATCGACAAGGAGAATCGAGTGGATGAGGGTGAAAGGAAATCAAGATCTCCATCACCTCAGCGGCAGAAATCTGATCGCCAATCACCATCAGCATTACCATCCAATAGAAGCTCCGTGGAGAAGCAGGAGCGTTGCTTGAGAAGGAGTGTGGAGAAAGCGAGTGCGGCCGTTACTACAAGTGCAACTTCTCAACGAGTGGGAAGCCGTTCAAATTCAGGACGAATCGCCACAAAAGCTATTAACGATGATGAGGCAATAAAGACAGCAGAAGAATCAGATGAAAAAGAGCATCACCGAAAATTATCATCAGAGACCTCTGAGTTGCTCAGCACTCGTAGCTACGTACGAGACCAGACAGATAAAAAAGAACAACGAACAACCGCTACAACCACAACCTTGGCAAGTGAAAGCACGGTTGTGACACAGGACAAAAATCTGTATTCCTCACGTCGCAGCTCTGGAAATCTGGAGGACGACAAAGCTGATTTGGAGAAAGTGAGACGAACTGTCGTCAAGTCAGACTCTCCGTCACGGCTCTCGCAAACTGACGAGGAGACGGTGGTCCAGGAAAAATCTGGAACAATATCACCACGATCAAAATCGCCATCCCGAGCGTCCTCACCACAAAGAAGTGAAATCCCCATATCCGTTCGCATGAAAAGAGAGAGATCCTTGTCTCCGCCGAAAATTGCACCGAAAGAAACCGCTCCTGTTGCCATTTGTGGCAGTGAAAATCCTGACATCACCAAAGTCGAAACCATTGTAATTGCACAAGAAGTGGAGACTCAAGAGAAAGTTGCTGAACAAAAGGTGGAGATGACGCGCCGTAGCCCAACAAAGGAGACGTCTCCAACTCCAAAAAGAGTCACGTCTCGGAAGCCCTCTTCGGAGGCTGTAATCCAAGAGAAGCCAGAAAAGGTTAAAGTAAATAATGAAACCACTTCAGCCCCAACAATTGTACCACAAGAGAAACAAACCTCCCCCGACCGTCCCTTGACAAGGGACGAAAAATATGAGCAAGATATTCTGAGCCGACCCAGTGTTTTTGCTGCTAGAAAAGCCACTGCTGTGAAAGAAACTTCTTCGGTCACGACTCAAAAATTAGAGTCAAAATCTGACAGTAAGAAAACCTCCGAATCGTCACCTGAAAGGGAAGTAACGCCTTCGCGTTCAACTCGGACCACTCCACAAAGGACCATAACGGACACCGGCAGGGACAATGTGCGTCGATTCGTGACTCGTGGTGATTCGTCACAAAGTGTTACCTCACAGTCAGTCAAAGACGAAAAAATTGAGAAGCAACAGGATTTGGTCGAAGAGTCGACAACAACGACTTCTGCAGCGGTGACAACTAAATCGTCCAGAACAAATGCCTACACCAGACGTGGCAGTTCTAAAGAAATAATTGCGAATAAAAGTTCACAGAAAGCAGAGCATGTTCAGAAGGAGACATTGACAAGTGATGCGACGGAAGACGCAAGTCAGTCCAGCCTCGGCAGTCAATCAAAGCCGAAGACCGCTTCTCACACACCCAAAACTTCTGGTGAACCAGAAGCCCCGGCATCTACTCAGCCATCTAAGGCAGATACCAAAAGTGTTACGCCGAGGGAGAGAACACCTTCGTCAAACACTTCAGAAACGGTTACCTCTCAAGCGGTTGGTTCAACCAGATCCCAGAAAATCAATGCAAGCACAGACGAGAAAAAAACAACAAAGTCTGCCTCCTCCGCCACAGAGTCCACAAGTGGCACAACGAAATCCACGACGTCTTCGACAACGACAACTCGTCGAACAACTCCGTCAACCTCAGCCAACCAAAAGGTTAACATTGCACCCAAATCTAATAAGGTAACAGAAAGGGTCAACAGCACTGACATGGTTACGTCCAGTTATGGAATTGGTCCTGTGGATGACGATGGAAAGCCACTTTTTGGTCTGCGAGCGTTGAGAAAAATTAAGCAAGTTCAGGAGCAAGAAGCAGCAGCAGCAGCTACAGCAACAGCAGAAGCGAGTTCTGTCGAGATCGACCAAACCTCGAAGACTTCCAATACAAAAACTCAACAAGCGTCTTCTACTCAAGTGACAACAGACGTCGCATCGTCCTCATCCCACACCTCATCTCAAGAACACTTCAAAGGTAGTGTCTCCAGCAATCTCCAAAGTCTTCGCTCAAACGACATGTACGGTTTGCGGGCATTGCGAAAGCATGCGGAGAGCAATAGAAGCAGTGACACGGAGTCAAGTCAGAATATTGAGGACAATGCTAATAGCGTCTCAAATATTGAGAGTTCATCAACTGTCGTGGAATCCTCTTCCTCGCAGATTGTTTCCAATGACTCGAGGAAGGCAGGCTCTCCCAAATCCATTCTAAAGAAAACCTCTTCTTTTACCAGCACTGCAACCCGCAGAAATAGCGGGGGAAGCAACCGAGAGGAACAGTCATCAGTAACAACCGAAGAGTCCATCCCGGAAAAAGAGGAGATTGGCTCTGGACAAGGTGAGGTAGTTACAACGACTACAACGACCACAGAAATGGATGCTGACTCTGGCATTACATCTACAACAACGACAACAACAACGACGTCTACGACAGAAGAAAATAAAATCTCTGGCAAGTCACAGGATGATGAGTCGTGGAGGAGGCAGCGCTCACAATCGCCAAAACAGGTTGCTTCTGCTTCAACGGCCAGCTCAATTGCGACGTTTTCACGGGGCAAAGTTGGACGCTCTTCTGTGAGAGAAATGTCGAGACGGTTTGAGGATGATAACGAGCAGATGAGCAAGAGCAGCAGTTCCACATCCTTGACGTCGTCGGCTCGTGAGTCTTCTCCAACCACCTCTATTATGTCCCGAGGAAGTCGAGCGGAAAGCCCAAGCAGAATTCCCTTGTCCATCAAATCTTCAATAACAACTCCCATTGGGAATGATGCCGAAGACGATGCGATTGTGAGAATTACGACAAACCGAGAAAGTTCGGATGGTGCTGCCGTCACTGAGAGGGAATCATTTGAAACAACTGGGCCTAGAGTGTACAGGGATGGAAGTGGAGGTGAACTTACCGTTCAGAGCAGCCGTCGACAGAGAAGTCAAGAGAGACGATTTGAAACGGACAACGGCGGAGGATCCGTGTCCGTCACTTCTAACGTTGTTCAGACACGTGTAGTAACGTCCTCTTCTTCGAACCGAAGCTTCCTAAACGACCAGAGTCCAATTCAGAATTTGGAGGATGTGATAGACCGAATGAGGGGCGAGGACCCAGAGCTTACGAAATCTTTCAATGACCAGGATGGTGCATCAACCGTTGTCATCCAAAGCAGTCAAGGCAAGAATCTTCTCAATAAGTTCATTGGAGCCCAGGTGATCATGCAGGCAATTGAGCCAGTGCTCATAGCGCAAAAGGTAAGCTAGTCAAGTCATGTAACTTTATCAGAAGCAAATAAACGTCATGTCATGAGAAGAGATAATGCATAGTTTCACATGGAGAGCTCTGACGCAGAAAAAAGTCTGCAAAAATAGTTTTTTCTTCTGTCCTATTCTGCTCTACCTGAAGTCATTGATCTAATAATTTTCAAAATGAGGATGTCGATGTCGATGCCATTCGCAACTGATCAGGACACAGGAAAGTGATATGTGTTCTCTTTTCTATTTTCTGTTAGAGAAAAAATCTATATTTGAAGTCATTGAGAACATGAATTCGTTACGCTGCATATACATACGGAAATTACGTGGCAGTCATATTTTTAGTAAATGTTTCCAACGGGACGGCACATGAAATTTCTACTGTTTCGCTCTCTGCTGCGAGTAAAATTCCCTCTCTCAGGAAGGAAATGCTTCATAAAAGAAATACCGTGAGAACACTAAATTTAGCTCAGACTATTTTCAACATCTTGTAATTTAAAACTGAGTTTATCTTTCGAGATGGTTTACAATCGTGGAGATGCTAAAATTTCAACTTTCAGCGTTTTCGTCTAATTGTTTTAGGTTTGGAGGAACCTTCTATTTTGTTTAATCTAAATTTCTATATGGGGTCGGTTTTTGTTACTAGGCAGATACCCACCCAAATCCATATAATGCTCGAGAATTCTGTAAAGTTATCTTTTGTCAGCAACCGGATACGTTCCATTTTGACTGAACGGCATGTAAAGTAGGGCCTGATATACCAAGAAAGCTTATACAAATTTCAATTTTGAACTCTGCTCCTTTCTAGGAGGTTTTATTTACAGCTTTTCTGGTAAATAGGCATAAATAGGCAACATTTACTGTGCTCATTTTTCACACAGCAAGCATGTGGTCGCTGTTTACGGCATGGTGATTCTGTCATTGCCCCTGCCTGTCTCAGCAAAATGCAATAAATAAAACATCTAGGTAAAATAGAACAACAAACTTGAGAAAATGAGATTTTTGAGAACCGTCTCCTCTCATCGAAAGTTTATTGAGGAGGCACGCAGTTTTTTATCTGCAAGCAACCATATAAAATGTATACATTTTGCCTGACAAGTTACCAATATTTTGCCAATCGTGTCTCTCATAGTAGATAGTACAAATATAGTAAATAAATACTGATAAATAAATTTTAATAGCAAGTAGAATATCAGGTCATGTATGTATAGATAGATGCATACATATTGTTTGATTACAATTACAACGGTCGGTTTAAATAAATAAGGTTTTTCATTTCAGCATTTTTTTCTTATATTGATAAGAACAAAAGCGACACTGGAGCTGGTTGAATTTATTTCTGTTGGCTTTGTGATTACCCAATTCCAATCTCTGTGATTGTTACGTTGCAAAATTTGACGGGGAAACTTAAAGAACTTCTCCAAACAGTCGCTTCAGTTAAATACAACTTCTAGTTTTCACATGTCATTTCACCGGGTATTTACAATTCATCATCAGCATTTTGTATTATTTTTCTGTTGTTGTGGTTATCCTGGACCCATATGTTGTTGAAAGAAAAGCTTTTGCACTCTTTTTCAACATTCCGATTTTCTGATGCCACTTGCTGATATAACGTTTTACGATAACTCCTTAAGCAAACAATACAAATAACGATTTCTTATGCTTCCATAAACATATAGAATACAGACAGCTAAAATGGAACTTGAATCGTCTTGGTAAAAATAAAAACGGCGTATTATAAGATATTACTAGATAAGGAAAAGTGAAAGCAGTTGAGTGAAAACAAAAACGGAACATTTCTATTTACAAGGTATTTCTACCTCAATGTTTAACGAAATGGAGAGAATTTGTCAGTGATAGAGTAGCGTAATCACAACGAATAAATCTAAAATTACCATGAAAGTCGCATACATTTCTATTTTTATTTGCAGTAGATCTTCTCTCCTCACTGTCCCCTTTTTCGAGCACAGTTTAGTAAATATCTCCCAGTAAAGAAGTGAACGGAGAAATGTCGTAGATTTCGCTAGCGGTTTTTAAGTATCTGTAGAGCGTTCCATGATGACTTGTTTGATGTGCTGAGCTAACAAAACACGAATGTTCCGATTTGTCTTGAGCAGTTTAGAATCTAAACTTTAGATGGCTAGTTTCAGATGAATATTGAAGTTGATCATTTCTCCCAACGGTTATTGACAAGCTTTAGAGATGTTGTTGGTACAACACGACAGCGACAATTTGGTGCGCATAGTTGAGGCATAAAATGCCATTTCGTTAATACCACTGATGTTCTTCAAAACTCATTGGCACCTTAGTACATATATTACATTAATGTACGAAACTTCTCTAAAGATGCATAATTACCATACTCTGTTAATTAATAAAGCTTTTGTGAACTCTACAGATACGTATGTTCCCATATTTAATTTTTGTGATTGCAAAACTTCTCATTCTAGAACTTACCCGGGGTTAGACTTTCTGTTTGTCATTTTTTATATTCAGACTTTATTTAATAAACGCTGGCTTTCATCACTGTTTCACCAAAATCATCGCCCTTTACGTTTTATTATGCTTGGATTTCAAAAGAAACTTTAAACTTTTTTTTTGCTATCGTTACACCCACCCAAGGTTGCAGTACACCATGGTGACGTTTCGTGAAGGTAACATTAAGTCTAAAGCCAGGGATATACATAATATTACATGGAACATATTATTTTTATGTAGATTAGCATATCTAAATGACATAGTAATTAAAGTTTGTGTAATTACATTTCTGCTAATAAAGTATCATAACTTTCCAGAAAATAGATACTCTGTTAAATAGCCCGCTAAAATGTAGCGCTCACTCAATGATGTGTTTTTGCTGAGTGTGAGAAAAGAAAACACTTTGAGGAAGCCAACAAAGTGAAATGTAAACAAATTGAAAAATACTATCTAGTCATTTTGATCTTTGACTTGTGAAGGAGAGGCTAATTTTAAATACAGTGGAATGAAATTACCGTGAATATTTCTATATAGTGCATACAAGTTGGAAGTTGTGAGGATTAGGACGTTAGTAGCTCGTACAAATACCGAATGAAGCACAGCTTCACACGCTTCAGTGCACACGGTAGAAAAAAGCTAATAACTTTGTTCGCATTTTCTAATCTTCTAATTTATAAATAAACCCACTCAACTCAACAGCAAGCACACACCTCGACCGTGTTTCCAAATGAAAGGCAGATAGAGATGATTACTACACAGATGAGTCTTTCACAAGATAGTCTCTTTGCTCTTTGAACTGAAGAGTGAAAACTGGCAAAAATTTATATTAGTTGGGTACATCACAGAGAGAGTGCCGAGTTCTTTCTTATAGTGGTAAAGATGAAACATTTTCTCTAATAACTTCGTAAGACACCTTTTTGAAAACGAGTTTCGCGTAGGCTAGGCAATTTCCATAGATAAAAAATTAAGTGGGGGATAGATCTGAACTACAGATTTTTAACGGCAATTTTCAGTCTAACGTACTTTGCAGAATGTTTCAGAAGTTTTCGCACAGAATTTAAATGCTCTGAAGATGTGTGTGCATGCAGATGATTACTTGAGTTTACTGTTTTTGTTCCAGTTTAATTTGCTTTAGGTTCACAGATGTGAAACTTAAGGATTCTTCCTCTGCAAAATCTACTTTGTGTGATAAAATGACCTAGACAGGTAGGACTAGAATTGGGACATTCTCCAAGAAAAATATTGTAAATTGATTAGCTTCCACTTAGCAATTTGACTGTCAGTCTCTCCTACATTTTCATTAGGGATTTTTAAAAGGTTATTTTTCTGGAAGCGAGCCAAACGGCTTATTTTTAGTAGTTTAAAAGTGCGAGTTATTGTCTGATTAACAATTCACTCCAACCAAACAGTATTACCATCATTTGTCTGAACGTTGACACCACTGGGTCAGAAAAAAATTTGCAACAGATGAAAATTAGAAATTCTGCAAAATATTGATTTAGTTTCAAGACTCTTCCATCCCTATTAACAAACGTGAATACACAATTATGAAAATTGAATGCAACTTTCCTAGATGCCCATTCCTTATATTGAGACGAGAGGGAGCAGCGCGACTGGGTTTTCTTGTTCCCTCAGTTCTTTGAACGATGCATCATATCCAATAAGTATCTACATATTTCGTTGACGCACGTCCAACTTTCTCTGGAATAGATTAGACAGAATGTTATTTCTGTTGTGGTAAAGAACCGATAAATGAGCCATTCCGTTCCTCGACCCGCTATCCTTCATTCTCCACGAAAATCAATTACAAATTACAAAAAGCAATTGAGCGAAACGAATGGATCATAAACGTACCCATAAAAATTATATTTTAATCTACCCAGCATATGACTCGATTTTCGGGTTCACCAGATGCGAATTTCGAACAGTCTGCCATATAAAGCATTGTACTATGTAATGCAGTGCAATGCAGAAAACCGTTAGTGGTGATCATTTTCCTTTGATATGACACAAGCACTCGTACATGCATTTTGTATTGAATGAACTTAGCCTTTTCAATTTACTATGATGAATTTATAAGGCGAAAACAACTTGGAAACTTCATTACATTGCAATTATACTTCACAATTTGCACTTCGACCTCCTACCCACCACCATCAGGAAGGAATATAGGAAAATGTGGTTGTCATGTTTACTTTTTGTTTATCAAAAACTTCTGTCTCAGGAAAGGGCTGAAGTTTACTTCGAAGTTTGACTGCGAGCCTAACTCTTAATATTGGAAGAAGGTGTTGTTATTAGGGGTTTCCAACCACATTATTCCATTAGATCAACCCCATTAGAAGAGCGATCAACTTGTCGCATGATTTAAGGAACGTTGTGCTGGAAAGAGTCTTAGTGTGTACATGGTTCTAAAGAAAAATCTACTTCTATCATTTAATCATCTTTCCCTCCTGTCGATTTATCCACACTTGAGAACTTATAAATGGTAAACAAGTAATAGGCAACGGCGAGAGTAAAATGAGGTAATTCTCAATAATCTTGAAAGTATGTCAGGGAAACAACAAGACTGAATGTACATGCCAAAACGACTTGTGTGTCAGTCAGTTTAAGCTGGTTAAAAGCATAGCCGTAAAACGAAACACTTAATTGTTTCACTTATGTAACAGCTTTCAAGTATGTCACGAAAGTGTTGTGCAGTGTACGGAGATGCGGAATGGTTTACGTTGTGTGTCACGTTTGCACTTTTCCCCGCGGTTGAACTCATCCGCATGTACATATATGGAATTGTAAATCTCTTCCGTGTTTGTGTTTTAGCGTGTCGTGCTTCTCTCTCCAATCTGCTTGTAACAAATTAATGCGTTCAACGGCAGGAAGGAACGAAGGAGTTTGAAAAACCGGAGCTAAATCCGGAAACTGAATCGCAGGCACACAGCAACCATCTTATTAGGCGTGCCTGTTGAAAAGTCATGTTGTCGATTGAAAATAGCAACTTATTTCATAAAATTATACCAAAGATATTTATGTATTTTATGTATCTACTTACTACTTATCTTTGTGTCTTACTCATCAGGCCAAACTCTTTAGTAAGCTACTAGAGGAAGGAGCAGTTAACAAGAAGCGAGAAGAGCAAGAACAAAAAATCGTTCCAGCTTTCGTTCTTGCGAACATCCATTTTGAAATTTCATGTACCCAACGCATTTTTAAAAGCATCGTCGTCAAAGCAATTTTTTGCCACCTTTCAATTTCAAAAATCTTGTACACGCTTCAAGCTAAAACATTCAATAAAACATTACTTGCGTCTATAGCATTCTGAGAGACGTGAGAGACACAACTGCGTTAAGTTAGGAACATATAACTGGTAAAATGGCAGCTAAAAATTATCTTTATAGATGCTTTTCAACTTCATATATTTGCAGAGGTATTCGTAGTCTCCCACTTGCCGGCAAGAAAGAGTAAGACTCGGTGGAATGGAGCACGACTTTTTACATAATGTTTTCCTCTGTTTCTCCTACAAGTATTAAGTGAGCCATACAGAAAAGCGTGAGTTGAGAAGAGGAACTAACATCTTGAAAAGACGTTTGTTCTTGATTACGTATTGGAAAGATGCTAAAGTCGTAAACCAGTTGCAGCTACTTCCTTTCAATTCCTTGTATTTTTCAATCATTCAGTTTCAGGAGTTAAACGACTTCTTCTACGCTGTTTATCTTCTTCTAGTTTTCTTTTCTCCCTGTGTAGGTGCATCTATCTGCTCCTTTGAACAAGTGCACTGAACTAACTATTCAAAAATAACCAGAAAATCCTTTGTTACTTCGAAATATGTGCTTTATTTATTGATTTATTTATTTATTGGCGTGCTCCCACCTACATAATAATTTCATTTACCGTAGTCCGTAAGGAGAAAAATTGGATTTTTATTAGAGCCGACAAAATAAGTATATCTTTGTATAAGGTGATTAAAATTGTATCAAACTCTGTCTATGACTGCAGCTGAATACAATAAAAAGAAGTATTCACTGACAGAGTGTAAATTTTGTTGATATTGTCAAGTGCATTGTTTGCGGATAAAATTTTTTTTTATCTCTGCCAAACAGCGAGTGTATTTACTGAGTTTCATGTGGTTGACTTTTAAACGATTTTTGTAGCCAAAGTGAAAAATAGCGTCTACGAGCGATATAGTTTTTTTTCAAATTTGTTCTTTGTGTCCGAATATCTTTTCGTTGTGTTATGGTTTAACGTACCTTTAATCATCTCGATCCTGTCTCCCTGAAATCTGCATCGAACAAGAGTCGTAAGTACAGTTCAACAGTCTTTAATGTATGTATGTAGAAAAGGAAAACTATGAGATTCTGCCAGCATCGTGTTCATTTCGTCTATAAACACATCGTTATTCTCAGCACTTATTAGATTAGACATGTGTGCAGTCATTTGGTTCATGTACCAATTCTACGTTTCTTTTATCACTGATAGGATGAATTCACTATCATGATTCAGCATTCATTTACCTACAAAGTTTATACACTTCTCACCAAGTGAAATGTTTTGGGTGACACACCACCGCACGCCAACATTTTCACATGCTTGTTGCTTTTTGCTACTTTCTATTTTTATGCAATGAAACTCCTTGTAGTAAAGTATTGTACACACGACATTTTTAGGCATTTCCGCACCGGCAAATTCTCCTCTTAATGTTTCGCCTAATGTCAAGTTCAAGTCTAGACACAAAATCTTGCACTAAACAGTCTGCACTAATATGTAAAATGAAAAAATGTAAACCACTTTTGTGTACCTCTAATAGCCGGGTTGTTTTTTGCATGTCATCAACAAAAGTGATCAATCGAGCAAAACGGTAATATTACGATATTCTCTCAATATGTAGGTGGCTTCCATTGTATGTATAGAGTTCATTGTAGTTTTGGGATTTGAGGCGAACCGGTTTCTTACTTTTACTCCAACAAGAAACTAAGACGTCGATTATCATTACCAACTTGCCATTATTTATTTTTGGGAAGTAGTGTATTTGTAAACGTGCATTTAGTGTATAGTTAAAATGAGTAGAGTACGTGCATCTCTCTGAAATGATTTTTAATAAAATTACATCTTGTTGTCCTAAATTCGGTGAATGGGGACAATATTAATATTTCCCTAACGAATAGTTACGTCGTAGCCAGCGCGATTGTCGCGATACGTAAAGAGCTTCCTCCTTTGCTCACCCATAAAACATTTTTGTCCCGAAGTAGATGAGGCACGTAGATATCAGCCTCTCTCATCGTCATCGTAATCATCGTGCCCAGCAGCCCAGCTGCAGTGACGTTACCTTAATAAGAAGTGCATGTTTCACCAACATTTATTATTGGAAGTGAACAAACCACTCATACACGAGGTTGACAGCATGTAAAAATATAAACGCTTTCAAAAATAAATAAATGGGATGAATTGACACATACAGTGAGAGACACCAGACCTTGCACACACATTTTCTCAGAGTACCACCACGGACTATTAATCCAACGAAAACAGCGGCCACGTTGATTATTATTATTACATATTTTATATTAAATGCAATGCCGTTTTTCTCTGTGAAAGTTATGAGTAAAAATGGGCGAATGGAACGTAATGGTCTCCTGTTATTAGTATAAAAACCTCTGAGAAGGAAAAGGATTTTCATAAGCTTCTCCTTCTTCGTCTTCTCTTTACTCCTCCATTTATTTCGTAGGAACGCAGTCTAAAATCCCCATCAGCTTCGTATCGTTAAGTTGTACCCATCGTCATCAGCATAAAATCAGCCTCCAGCTTCAGTTTCATAGATGCTCTTGCACATTGAGAGAAAACTTGACAAGGAAACATCAACCATCAAGCATACGTATACAGAGTATACTCCGAAGGAGACGACAAAAATTGACCCGAAAATTGAAACAATCTTTTCTTTCTGTAGAAAGAGCTAGTTCCCATTTTTGACAAGGCGAAGAAGTCATTCGAAACATTCTACTTCTTAGTCGTTTCGTTTTCTTTGTTTCAAGTTGAACGTGCTCATTTGCTGCAACGACAAAGACGAGAAGACGACGACGACCATTGTTATAGGCTTTCGCTGCTCGCCCGAAACAAATACCACCCCATATACATTTCTCTTTGTTCTTATGTTCAAAACCAAGTTCGCTATTAAAGTTATGAAGAAATCAAATAAGCTATTGGAGTCCCATGGCCTCCTCTAGTAGGAAGCAAAAAAAAGACTACGGAGAATCTCTATCATCATCAACATAGTCATGATTCTCCGTCCGAGTTTGGCTGGAGAATTGTGATAGTCACGAAGATTTTTTCTTCCTGTTCCGTTCTAAGCTGGCATTTTCCGTGATGAGATTTTGTTGCTTCTGTAAATCTTAACTTTCTTTTCCGCTCTGCTCCTCTCTCTGAATTTCGGATGATGTGATCTTTCGTCTCATGTTGAGCGGTAACTTTTTAAAGGAATAAAACATATAGACATAAAGAGCAACGGAAACGCTAACGGTTGTAAATAAATTGCATTGAAGAAATAAAGAAAGACGAAACCTCCCAATTTAATGGGAAGCCACAAGTTCAAGGAAAAAATCCACCATTTAACCAATTTCGCTTAACAAATCTCGTTTCCTTCTCGCTCCCCATTTTCTTGGGAAAAAATTCAACTTCTATGAAAATAAATGCATATAGCTTCTAGTGCGAGTGCAAGTAATGCGAGTGATTTTTCTGTGTCACTTCCTGTGGAATTCTGTGAACTCTCTTCTCATAACATTTACTTTAGGAAAAAAAAACTTTCTTCCTTACTCAGAACTGGCCGACAGAGTCCACTCTTTTGTGTGACTCGTCCCCAAAAACCGCATCAAAATTTGGTTTCTAGTGTTGTTTACCTTTCTCTTTGTTATTGCAAAGGTGAGCATGTCCGTGTCATCCTCACTTGAGCAAAGCGGAGCTGATCTTGGAGAAGAATCTGGATCCACCATCATTAGGGAAATGGTAAGTGCACAAATCTTCATTACTTCCCCCGACTCCCTACGGTGCTCAATGCTCAAGCTCACATGATGCACACTTTTTAAATACCCATAAATTTTATGAAGACTCGAATATCTCAATCACAAACATCCCAAATGCGAATTGTTCAGGTCGTCCAACATTCTTTGTAATAAATTACAACTTCATGTAAAATGTTTTTTTAAACGATCGGTTTAGCCTTGATTATCGAGTCTGCGGTGGCGTGTGACATAGACCTTTATACTTTCTAATAAATTTGATACAGTAATTTTTCCACACTTAAATTTACGATGAAATGGCTATTGGCAACAGTTTATGTTGTTTCTTTTTTTTCAACGCAAAACTCTGAATTTATAACGTAGCAGAAAACAGCGTCATCATCCTCTATTGCTAAGAACAACTTGATATCTTGACGGCAATACCACACCATCTGCTTAAATCGCAAAAAGGAAAGGTCTCCCTATGCCAGCCTAAATATTTAGATAAGATGGAAAATTGCACCACTGGTTCCCAACAAGACCTTCAATGTTCCATAAACTTTGTGCTTTACAGACATATTAATACATATTTTATATACCTACTGATGATATTTGAGCTTAAAATGTTTGCCACTGATGATGATGATAATAATATGATATTCTGATATCTCTAACCAGATTAACAATAGCTGAACGCATAATTATCTCTGTAGAATGAGCATGAGAGTTTAAGATTTTCGGACATAATTCTTTCAATTTGTTCCACAAAATCTCAAACACTGTGACTGTGTGGTAATGAAAAAGGGCCTAAGAACTAACCAAAGAAGATATTATAAACACATTGTAAAAAGATACAAAATCTCTGTTTTGATTTTATATATGTGTTGTGTTCCTGCCACATTTTAAACATATTTAAAAACGAAACCATGCAATAAGAAATTTCCCTAGCAATCGTCTGCGTTTATCTGAGAGTCTGATAAATAGGTACGAATTTAATAGTATCATTTTGTGCCCGTTGTTATAAATGAGCACCTCATTTCTCTTTTTCTTCCCATTTCATTATAGTTGATATGCTTCCACGTTTTCAATGAGTGAGTGACTGAGAGAGAGAAAGAGAGAATTGAAGAAAGATGCTTGTATGAAGTGATTTTTTTATCCCCAAACATTACCAAACAAGTCCAGGTTGAAGTTGTCTTGACTCTTTGGATTCATTTTTGGCATGCTGCAACTTTTTTCTGCTGAACCAAATGTCTGGCATCAACCATCCATTGCTCTCTCTCCTCTATTTCAACTTTGCTTGCCTATCTGCGTAAGCTATTTTTTGGTGAAATTGAACCCCCCTTTCTCGTTCCGTCTCCCTTTACAAAAAGTTCATGTTAATACCGAAGTTGTTGAGAAGAGAAGTAAATATAAACATATATTTCTACTACGCTATTCCAAGTCCGAACGATTCTTACGCTCGTCAACGCATTACGTAGAATAGTATAGTTTTTGTAGCATAGTCGTTTAAAGGAAGAGCATGACTAAAAATATTTATCATGCCGTTGAATAAGCATTGTACCCTCCGCACTATCATCTATTAAACAAAGAACAGATAGGTTTCTATATCTTGTTAGTTTTAGTATGTGGATGCACTTTCCTTCTGTCTTCTAATGTCTAATATAACATTTTCTTTCGTAATGGGATAGCTGTAACAAGAATTTAGTGTAGAAACCTTTCTATCTGATATAAGCGCGCACCTCTGATTTAGGACTTTTTCTTGATTTGAGCTTCGTCTTTGACTGTTTGTGTGTTCCTTTTTATCGCTTTGTATAAATACAGAACGTAACATATACGTAAGTATGCACAAAGGCGAATAACGTGGAAAGAGAAGCGTTTGCAGAATAGTGCGCACACATGGATGGCACAGCTCGTATCCGCCTACTCACTCATCTGATGAAAAATCAAAAAAGTGAAGTGCGAAGGAAAGAAGATTCGACGATGGCCTTTCCTCTCCAATAAACTAGCATCTTTGGTTTTCTAAAGGACAGGAATTGGCGAAGATTGTGTAGTTCCCATTCTGAGTACAAGGTTATGTGTCTTATGTCAGTTCTTGATAAAATATGAAGCGAATTCGAAAACGTAGTTTCATTTTGTTCCGACTAAAACAATTCATTTTTTAAGAAGTCAAATTCTATTTTCGCGTTATTTTTTTTTACTGCCGAAAAAGCGACCGATAATGGGTTTCGCACTTGGTTGGTTACTTTTTTCATACACTTTCTTTTAAACTTCCGGAAATCTTGCCTTACTTATTTTATAGATTTCCTTTATACTCCTATCGTTAGTTCCGACTCCTGACGTAGGCAATATATCTCTGTAAAATGTTTCAAAACCGAAGGACGGCAGTAGAAAACAGACTAACTAAAATGGTTGAATATATTGAGCATGTAAATCGACCTTTCGATGTCAGCTAGTCAGCAGCTGTTGCTTTGAAAAATTTGTAAGCAACGCGCAACTGAATTGTTGTAGGTGCACGTAGAAGTAATACGATTCACGAGTTTATGATGCTGAGGACTGTTTTTGAATTGTTTAAATCCATGCGAAACCTATTTTTTCTTTCTCTCCCTAAATACGTCGTTCTCTTTCATTCCCCTATCATTCCCACTCACCAGCAACTTTTGACGTCCCTTTTTTCAATTGCTTACAAAAGAACACAGGCAGAGATTCCGCTTTTTCGCATTTCCATTCTCTCTCTTGCTATTATATTCATAGATCCATGAGCCAGTTCCTTTTCATAAAATGCCACTGCATAGGCACTAATAACTATATTTAGGACATTTCTTTCCTTTATTGTTTTGTTTTCGGCAAAAAAAAACTCCATGTGTATTTCTCTCTCACACTCGCTATCTTTCTCTCCTTTGTTTTGAACAAACGACGGCGCTTCTAGATCCGTATCCATCTCCATCCATCCATCTGCAAAAAGTTCAAAGCTTGTAACTCACTCATTCACCCTTTTACTCTTGAGACGTGTGTCTCTTTTCTTTCTCTGCATCACTGAGCAGTCAAAAAAACCACAATCTCATCCGTTTTTTATTATTAAAATTTTCGCGAAATTTATAGCTTTATCCTGGAAAGATCATAGAGAATTTTGTTTGCTTACGAGTTGGTGTGTGTGTTTTATTCTCGTTATTATCTCAGGTTTCGGTAAAATACACATATATACATTAAATTCGTGAATATTGTTTAAGGACATTACACACTTTTCTGTTAAAAAAATGCATTCTAATATTTTATCCAACAAGACACGAATGCAGATTTAGAGTCTGCAGCAGCCAAAATCTGAACCGGGAGCAGCAATCATTGGAGCAAAGAGCTTCCGTCGATAGTAATAAAACATTAAGTTAAGTTCTCTTTCGTTAGATCACCATAATATTTATAGATTTTTTTCTTCAAACCTGTTTCTTTGAAGCTCACTTTTTGAAGTTTGTAGTTGACGTGAGTGACTCGTTCAATGCGAGAAATTTTCCTCAGTCATCATACCTATGGCGTATTATTTATGTACAGTATGTTCAGTTCAGTTGGCATCATACATTACAAATAAAAGGAACGCTCTGCATTTAATGAAAAAAGTACTACGTATTTAGGGCTTTGTGGATGTGTAATATTATCACCAAGGCGCATATATGTATAATTATTGTCTTATGCAGACAAGGGGAGAAAGATAGGTGTCTGGGTGTCTCTTGCCAAATAATGGTGATATGGGGAAGAAAACATGCAAATAATAAAGTAGAGTAAGAAGCGTTATGCATCGCATAGATTACGACGATCATTATTAAATCCGGAATATCATAATTTGGTTGTAGGTATATTTTGTGGGTGTTTGTATTTCTATGAGTGCACACTCGTCATAGGGTTTTTTTCTGACTATTTTCTCTCTCTTTAATTGATGCATTCCAACTTTATATGTTTGCATATGCAATTTGAAGCAGATTTAAATATGTATTTCCATTTCAGAAGTTGTATTTTGGAGAACACGCTTAAAGAAAAATTTATGGCCAGGCATTTTGCTTAAAATAATATGAACGTCGAAATTTTTTGTGGGTTTTTTATTTTTACGTCTGTTTGCGATAAAAATATGAAAATCTGTGAAGTTCACTTAGCTAACTACGTGTTAAACATAAGATATTTGGATACTGTTTAAAAATCAATTCACACAATAAACATGCCACACTGTCACTTTTGATGTCTTGTTTAAATGTCTCCAAAGCCTCCATAATACCAAAAGCCGTTTCCCTGTCTTGCATTTTCATTTCCTAAATTTCACTCTTTATATCCATGTCTCGTTTATTTTTACAGTTGGACAATTGTGAATCAGAAGTGGAACAGGGAGGAACGCAACAGAGCGTCCAGTCAGTAGGTAAGTACAAAGTAGACGATTCTGCTGATAATAATATCCTCTTAATTAACGGGGAAATGGTATGTGTAGAAAAGTCTGCTTTTCTCAGTCTGATTCTCAAGTATCGTGACAGCCATAGGAAAGAAAGTCAATGCTTGAAATTAGTTATATTATAATAGTTAACATGTTGCAATGCAATCTGTACTAACATCGATTCATACATAATACGCTGTATAAATAGTTACTGAATTAGGACCAGGACGACAACTTCAATATTTTGTTCCAAAGAAGAAAGTAGTATTTGAGGCTGTATATGATTGATTTACGACACAAGGAAATTGGTTTCTAATTTAGTCGTAAATTTTTAGGTTTAAAAGCATGAGTTGTGAATAAACTTTGAGCACATGTTTATTGATTTCATAATTTCGACCGTGATTTCATCTGGCAGCAGCTTCATATTTTTTGGTTAAAAGGATATTATGCAAATGATGCTCATAAATCATAACACGGCCGATAATATTTTATTAGCTATGAATAAGAATTGCAGTTTGCGATATTTACAGTAACAGTGTTGGCACAAATACTACACGGCGCTTATCTTTATTTTGCAAGGTAATTTATATTGGTGAAAAATACGGGGATGGATTCTTGTCCCTTTGGAAGCTTAGTTACTTAATTTTAGAGTGATATGAAGATTTATTCAATCATTGACAAGTTTATAGCCCCAGAGCCGTGCTAATGAGTAAGAAAGAAATGATTACTGCAACTTTTCACAATTGCAATGTATTGCGATAGTATTATATTGCTTTTCAAGGAGACTGGTCTACCAAACTTGAAATATTTTCTGCATCATCATTATCTGCCTTTATTTATGATGTTTGTAGGTGGCGGCTCAGTGGAAATAACGGAAATCTCTTCAAACTCTGCCCAGTTGACTCAACAGTCCTCAATTGCTTCGGAGAGTGGAGGGACGACAACTGACCGCCCAGCGGATGTGACGGGTGAGTTGATGCCCTTGATATTAGGTCAGCTACAAAGTATCACTGCATCTGTAGTTGGTGGTGGTGGTGGTGGTGACGGTGGCTGGGCTGGGGCTTGTGCAACCTCATCAAGTTATAATTCTAGCGCTCATAATAGTCCTTACATTAGCAATAACTCGCATAGGAGTTTCGGTAATAATAGCAATAAGAGCACCATTAATAGTACTGCTTCAACGGTAGCGGTGGCCGCACCGACAACAACAACATCAGCATCCGCTTCGTCTGTCGGTGAAGAAAGCGTTGTTCGGAGCATCAGTGGTAGTGTTGTTGGTCGTGAGTTAGGTGAGTCGCGACGGGCAGAGGAGAGTTCTACCGTTAAAGGAACAAGCTGTGAGGAGTGTCTTTTTGACTCATCCTCCTCCTCATCATCAGTAGACTCACAACTTACCAGTCAATATGACGACATTTCAAACGAATTCTCGTGTTTTATGGAAGGATTGAAAAATTCTCTCAAGAGGAATACAAACAAAGAGTCCAATTACACTGCGCCAGATTATATCACTTTATCTCAAGACTCGGTGCGTTCTTCTGGTGAAGGTGCATTTCGTGCTGCTCCATCAACTTCGACTTGCTTACCTGTTGAACTGGGAAATAAGCCGGAGTCGCTTATCGAGAATAGCGTTGGCACTGTCGGAGGAAACTCTGTTGCACAAGGAATCCCAGTGGAAGAGTGTGCTACTCTTGTCAGTGGAGTGCAGTCAACCGTGAACGATCCAAGTCTCATTCAACAGGTTGACAAGGTTTTGACCCTATTACGTGCGTCCCTCGTCAAGGATCCACGATGTGCCTCTCAAATCCCTGGAAATCCCTACTTCAATGCGACGGCTGATCCGAAGAAAGGAAATGAGCTTATTGCGCTTATTGATCGACTTCAATCTTCCCTCGGCAGTACCGAAGATCGACAGTTTGAAAAGGAGTACTCAGTTTTAGGAAATTTGTCTACATCTTCATCTGGAGTGGGCAGTAGCGCGAATCCTACAAATCAGGCCATTAGTGCATCTTCGTCAACGTGCGAAGCCAGCATGCCTGCCGGTTGCACCCAGTCGTACGCAACAGACGTTGTTGCCCCTTACAATATGACGCGAAGCAGTTCGAACAGCACCCCGTGGGCTACCGATTTCTCATCATCAAATGAGCATATTAACGGCACACCTTTATCAACGACCCAATCGACAGATCAAATAAATAATAGTTTTAATAACGCCTGCAATAACATGGAAGCGAGTACGTTGGCGTGCGACGAAGGAGGCGATGGCAGAGGGGAAGAAGTTCCGTGGAAAATCCGACTGGCCAGGAGACGCTCGCAAGCAAGATCTCATACAGTAGGTGTTACACAAGAGGAATTGGCTCAGGCACGAAGGTTATTCGAGGAATCAACCGGATTTCGTCTTGAAGCTCGGGATCAACGGAAAGAGCAGTCAGTGTACTCTAATATGCAAGACTTATCATCATTGGGAAAATTTGAGAAAGTCAGCACCAACTGCAGGGGGAGCACTACTAGTGGCAGTAATAATAATAACCTGAGCAGCATAAATAATTACAACCAGAGTGACGCTTCAGTTGTTGGCACAGTTCCGCTTTACTCTCAAGCCGCGGTGTCGTCTCCTGAGAAGCATGAGGATAATCTGCCACTCTCACCTACTTCTGTCGTTCCCTTCCCACGAGCAGAAATGATGCCAAGTGGCGGTGGTGGTTGTGTGTCTACGCCGAACTGTACACCGAACTGGCAGACCGATGTGGAGAAGCGACTGACAAGTATTCCTCGACCTTTCGTCCCCTTCGTTAAACATGCCACGCAGTTCTACGAGGGTTATCAACCTCCTCCCCAACGTCGCATGACCTATGCCAGCATCGATGATAGTTGTCCAATCGCAGGTGGGGTGATTGGCAATTTGAAAATTAAACCCTTTCGGACGTACTCGTTGGAAAATAACAAGAGCACGTCATATGACGATCCGAGCAAATCTCTCTTCACCCCGCAAGAGACTGTTCAAATTGCTATTCATCAGGCTGCAATCAAGAAGCAAATGTCTGAGGAGGAGGATCGTCGAAAACGCAGAAACAGCTTGTCCTCTTATCAACTTCAAGGATCTGATATTAATAAGACAACCAGAGATTTCTCGTTGGGAATGCCCAAGCCGTATTCCCCACCCAAGCAAATCAATGTGACGGAGCAACAGCCGCAAGTCGAACAAAGTCCATACGAAGTTTCACATAACCCCAAGCACTCGGCTTTGTTCCAATCTGCAGATTCTGGATACACAGAAGAAAGCGGAACAGAGAGCCACCAAAAGGATGATCAGCCTAACTTCGATAGCATGCTAGTGAAAGCTTCCCTTCCCTCCACGATGATGCCAACAGCAAATGGTAACGCATTTTTCACGAATTTTAATAGTTTGAGCGGCTTCATGACAGTCATTAGTGGCAATGGGTACATCATTCTGTCGGAAATGGCACGAACCTTATGAAAAGGAAATGTTAAAATAAATTATTGGTCGATTTATTTAAAATACATAGCACGTAACGTTAGTGTCACAAAGGGTAATAAAATCATTATTATGTAAGTATACTGCTGGAGATGAACTGTTCGCTTTTTGTCAGGCTTATATTTAGGCATGTCACGTCATGTCAATTAATGTAGTACATGAACAGAAGTGTATGGCTTGTTGTGTTTGCCATGCCTAAGTATACAATGATTTTAAAAACTTTTGGTTGAAGTAATTTGAAAAACACTTTTCGGTTTCATGGTGCGTGCAATATTCTTACTACGTATTAGGTATATGTTTCTTGTTGTACTTTTCGTTGATGGTGTTTAACACGAATGATGTACCCAGTCATCACGATTTGTCTGCCATTTAGCCTCTAAAACTATTTCATCTGTAGGCTCAGGGAACACAGTGACGTATACGGCAAATTCTTCTGGTGGGTTTCTGCAACAACAGAACCAACAGAATTCAGCCAACAAAAGAATCGAAAATGTTCAGATATCTCTAAAGGAACTCAGCTCGTCTGAATTTCCTCAGCTTCAAATTGCCATAACTTTGAACACAAATAATGGTGGAAGTGCCACGATTAGTGATGCCGTTGTAGTTGGAAGTGAAGGTCAGAATAACTTCACTCGTGTTCCAAATGTGACCACAACCACGACTGCAACCAGTGTCACGACAAATTTACAACTTGGCGGCCTCAACAACAGCAACAATAACAGTTGCACGAATATCCCGAGCAGCATGATCAACTCGCAACCGCAGCAGACTGCTTCAAGCAACAACCCTGCATATTATTCAAACGACGAGGGTCAGCACACTTCGACTTCAATTTCACGAGCAATACGGTACAAGAGTAAGAATGAAAGAAAGAAGCGAATGAAGCGTGCGAACACGATCGACATTCCACACCCGCCTGGACTCCTTCTTCATTCGAACAATAATGATGACGACACTACTGGAATGGAAGATGAGGAAGACTCAGACTCCAATTACCATGTCCCGAAGCCCATTCATAGCAACAACCAATCTGGTAAAGGTCAGCCTTTCATGGCCAAAACTGAGGGCGATCGTAAATTTTTGGCATTTCTTGAGAAGAACAATGTCCTGGAAGATCGAAACCGACCAACTCGCCCCTCGTACTTGGGCGTCAATGATCGTCAGTGGAACTCTCGATTTTCAAATTTGAAAACTTCTTTCGATACCAGTAGCCAAGGCAGTAGTCCAAGTGCGTCACCAGTCCCAAGTCCACATCGACCTCCTCGCTCTGTTTCAGAAATGGCATTGACGCAGGAACGACGCGGCGCATCTTCCGTCGAAAGTTTCTCTAAGCCCGTGTGGGCAACCACTGACAAGTCTCAACTTCCTCCACAAGTCCGAAATAAATTGCACGTGTTTGAAAACCGATCCTATGAAGGTCCATCACAAGATTACCCCCATTGGAGGTCTCCTCCTCCAGTGACTGGATGGCATGGACAACAGACCAACCATTTTGGTGCCCATCGAATGAATTTTAATCCTGGCATGAAACAAACTGTCAGCACGAATGCTCTAAATCAAGTGAAAGGCGGTCAACCGAACAGAGCTGCTTTCAATCGCCCTGTGTATTCCTCGCATGACAATGTAGCTTTGGTCGGCCCCAAGAAAAGTTTCTTCCAGGGAAACTCTTTTGACAGCAAAGTGAGAGAGTATCAAAATTCGATTCCCGTGAGAAAGCCGACTCCTCTCAAGATGCAAACCAGTTTACCTGTCGACCACACGCCTACACATAACGGAGGTGTTCACATGGTTCATGCGACTGCTGCTGCAATTGAAGCAATGAAGAAATCAGCGTTTGTTCCTGCCACACCGATAGTACCTGTGCAAAACATGAGTTCATCAAATATTGTCTTGCACTCCGGGCCAAAAACAAGCCACGAGGAGAAAATGGATTTGCCTTGGACAAAACGAGGACAAGATGACAATGCTGCAAGCAGGGTGCAATCGTCAAAGGCACGTTTCGAGCCGTCACCATCAATGATACCACAACATATTCCCCCATCATCAATGTTTCAACAAAGTGTTCCACCACCACCGCAAAATAATGTCAACACCACTTCACCACAACATCAGCAGCATCCATGCAAGAGCTCGTTAGAGTCACACTCACCAGTCAAGTATACAGCCGAAGTTTCCTCAAATTCGTCGTTCCTTTCTAGTTCTCATAACGTTGCTACTGGCAAGCCACATGCCAGTCCTGTAACAGCAGCCAATTCACAACCACAACAGTCAGTTGGAATGAATCAGGTAGGGGAAAGTGGCTCCGTTGACGACTTCGTACCCGTGGTTCGCCCAGGGTTGAAAAACCTTGGAGTTACACAAAGTTTTGATGAAGCCTTCAAACGGAAACTTGATCAGCAAGTGCAGTCCGGCTCCATCATATATCCGGACGAGGAGAGTAAGAAAATGCAAGAGTCGAATGTTGTTAGCACAAATAATAATATTGGAGGCTCCATGCCATCCCTCGCAAATGAAAATGAACAAGCCAATCTACCTGGAATAAGTAACATGAGTGACGCTTCAAGAAAGCCTTTTGAGCTTCAACAGAGCAGTGGTTCAGCGTTTGCGAGACAAATTCCTTCAAACTCTTCTCCAGAATTAAGCAACGAAGAACCGAGTCCAACTAAACCTGAAGTCAATAGCGAAGGACTGATTCTCACTCCAGTTGTCGCAAAGGTAATGCGAGGGCCCCAACAACAACGGGCAACCGTGTCAAATAGAGTATCGTCATTGAACGACGAACAGCAAAACACAAGATTAACAAGCGCCAGGTCCAACCTGAGAAACTTTATTAATCAATACCAAGCATCTTCATTATCTTTGGAAAACAACAACAACAACAACTTGCAAGATGCAGGTCAACCTAATGCGAAAACACAGCCTGCGCTATTAAATCTTCCTCCGATTACAAAATCTTTATCAGGAGATGCCATTATGCATAGTCCTCCAAAGCCACTGCCAACAACAAACTTCAGCTTTCAGGATGAGGGAAAGCCACTAGCGGAGAAAGTTCAGTCAAATGATGGAAACGCTAATAGTAATATTAAAGCAATCAGCACTGACTCTGAGCGCTCCGTACCACAAAAGGAGCAACAGCAACAACCACGTCCAGTGCTTATCCCGAGACAAAAAAGTCTTTCAGAACTTTCCAAGGTTGCAGTTGCGCCAAAGATTGAGCCACTTACAATCAATACCGATATGACAAAAATAATAAATGCAACAAATCGAACTGACCATCCTCAGCAGCACCCACAACATCAAAATCGCCAGTCACAACCTCAGCCGCAACAGAACCGAAATGCAATTGCTCCCTCCCAACAGCAACAACGCCAGCAGCAAAGAAACGTTCTCCAGCAAATTCAACCCACACCACAAAATCAGCAGCCATTGCAAAGTATGACTTTAGCACAAACAAAGATGCAAATGCTTCAGCAACAACAACATCAGTTGCATTTATTGCAGCAGCAGCAGCAACAACAACAACAGCAATCGAAACCAACTCGAACTTATCCCGACACTTTGCAACGAACTTCTTCCAGAAGTAGTATTTTCAGTCGTGCGAAAAACCTTTTCTTTGGAAGCCAGGATGGAGCTCCTCCATCAACGAAACTTCGTCCGAAACTCCCGTCGCAGCCAAAATTGACGTTCCCAAAACAGTTTGAGGCGCAGATGTCCCCAGACAGCGCTGACAGAAAGCAGCGAGAACTCGCAGCGTATTTTAAGCAGCAGCAGCAGCAAGAATTTCTTGAGCAACAACAGCAGCATGAAATGAGGTGCTCCGGAATGACTGGAGGTAAATTAAGGAAGAGTGCTTCCCATAGCAAAATTATGCATCGGCAAAGGTCTCTTTCTGACGGGGATGAGGACGTGGATGCAATTTTTGAAAGCCTGTTTAAGGCTTCTGGTACGCCCAAGTAAAATTGTCAAAGAAAAATCAACACGGCTTTTGATGGTGGCGTCGGTTGAGTTGATGACTGAGAGCCTGCTAATTATTCACTCATCGCAAACGCAGAAAAACTTTGATTTTTGAAATTAGCGCTTCGACATTAATTGCACTACTACCACAATACTCTTATCCACAGTATTTAATAATAATGCAAATGTTTATTAGCAATCAGCAAAAAATCTTAAAATAGTTATTCGTTGATAAAGCAATACTACCACTTCCGCTCTTGTAGGGTTTTTATTTAAGAAAGATTGTGCATAGAATTGTAACTTGAGAAATAATGATGATGGCGAAAATGAAATGGCGATTGAAATTTTGGACGGTTCAGTGAGAAGATTGCATTGTGAGTAGCTCAATCATACTTAAATTTATATATCATTCAATTATTATCACAAAATATTTTCTTAGTGGTGAAGTTTTTACTTTGCTTCAATTTCTAATTTCGGTTTTTGCTAATTAAGTAATCAATAATCATAATGTGTAGTAAACGTAACTCATAAAAATGCGCACACATCAATGTGAGAAATAGATGCGGTGCGATGTCATTTCTTGATGTCAATTGGAGTGTACATGTTAAATTTTGGGATTCCGATTTCTGTGTGTTGCTATTGCTAGCAAGTCAGTCATAGAACTTTTTTTAATTTTCATAAACGTTGAAGACAGTCAAATGTATCAAATGTATGTAGCAAAACATACTTACTGAAGCTGACGATTCTCAACTCAATTCGCTACTAATGCTGCTATTGCTAATCAGTCATCATAAATTACTCTTACGAGTATTACTTTAAATGCCACTTGCCGCTGCATAGTTATTTGTGATATTATTTACCTATTTAGATATAATTAATGCTTAATTATAATCCTCAATAAGTATTAGGTATAATTGTTTTCACTGTATTATGTGACATTTGATGGTATGGTTGCCAAAAATTGTTCTCATGTATCACAACCACACTTGTTTTTAACCAGTGTTACAGCCAGATCAACACACTTCAATGGAATCGAGTAATTGTACCTTATAAGATGTAATATTATGCGACTAACACCATGATACAACTTTTTTTAAACTAAACATGAGTAATTCTGTATGAAGCACACATCACTGACAAACTCAAAAACTTCACCACATTACATTTTTATTGTTGATATACAAGGAAGAAAGTTCAATTACGGTAAAAATCGCCCTTTTAAATAAATGATTTGTATTAACAATTTTCTCTGTGAATACTACACGCATAGTTGGTTAGGACTGAGATTCATCAGTGAAACGGCCGAAGGTTTACTGACTTTTACTGAAAATAAATGCCTTATTGCTTACCACATCCAAAAAGAGAATTTCGACATGCCTTAAACCTAGTAATCTAGCCCAACATAGTTTTTTCTTCATGTTCACATTGTCATAACATCCCTTTTTGGAACCTGCAAAAATGCCTTGATATCTAGAATACCTTGAAAACAGTACCAAGATTTAGTGGTAGTGATTAATCAACTTTATGTTTTATTGAAAATTCAAGAAATCACACGAAATTATTTTGTATTATTACGTAGTTTAGTTCAGTTCATGAGATTGTTACTTTGTGTACACAAATTATGTGAAATATGTAAATACGAAATGGTAGTGTTTAATTGTACAAAACTTGGAACTGTTTAATATAAAAGATATTATTTAATCGCTGAAACTTACGAAAATCTTCTAACAGTACTGTGCTACTTAGCCAACTGCCGTGAAATGGAGAGTAACAATTGACGATATAAATAAGCACTGATATTTTAATTGAGCCAGAAAATTCGTAGCTTGCGACTACAATGGGTTTTATCAGCCATTTTGCGTAGAGAACTTTCACATAAATCAGACAATTGTCTACATGTTTTCAATGATTCAATTTGCAAAAGCTCATGGTTTAGTTAGTGCCAACTGAAAAGTGAAAGTCCTCTAGGCGCAAATTTAACACGTGTGGAAATGGACATTCTGAGGTGCAATTTAATGAAATTTACTTTTTGAAATGGTACTTACCCTTACCCAAGCAATTCTCTGATTAAAATTTAACATTGAATTCTTCGTTTTAATTTTTTGGCTACATTTTGATCAATTATGTATAATATTATAGACAAATTTATCTGATAAGCTAATATACGTTTTATCAATATAAAATATTTGTACTACATGAATTTCAGTTGCGAAAATTAATTGTATTTAAAATTGTGATATATTTTTGTGTGAAAGTTTATTTTTGGTGATTTTTTTATTGATTTTTTTTGGAGTAGCATCTATTTTCCATGTATTTTCTTTCTTTTTACAGTGGAGTCAAAGGCTAAAAAGAGTGCTGACGCAGATTCTAAGTCTGAGACTTCAAGTACTTCGATATCTGTTGAATGTAAGTATGCAAATGAAGTTATAATCCGCACTTCTACGAACTATCACAAAAATTTAAAATTCTGCTAATCTGCAGGAGTAGTAAATTTTTTTATTATCTCATGATTTTTGAGGGCTCCAGGTAGTTGCGTATATGTTATTAATAAGCGTTATCGGTACTGAAAATTTCAATATTTCTCTGTACATTGTTCTCTTCTGGTATGAAAAATCTGTTCCAAAGTTCCAAAGCGTAATTATTAATAGTATGTAGGTATTTAATTTAATTTTCCCATTTCTTATATTCTCGCTTTCTATTTTCGCAACAGCTAAAACAGCATTTAAAAATATGTAAGTCCAGCACATAGAAAGCTTTGTACTTGAAACTCTTTCAAAGTAGAAATAGTTATTATATTTACTTGCTTCAGACTTTAAATGGTTTGGTTTGTAGCACGGTATAAAACACACACCACTATTTCCCGTTGGTTTAATTACATTGAATTGTGATTAGTTTCTTGAGTCAACAAAGTATAAAGAATATCCACTTTCCATTTGATATCAAACCGAAATCGAATTTATACACGGTGTAATTTTAATCAAGAGCCTGAGCAAGCTTTGAAACAGGTCTGCAATCCTAAGTTTTTCATCAGTATGCCGAGCTGTAGTGAGAAAAAGATTGGAGTAGTCGCTTTCCCTTAGCTGAGAACTTGTTTGAGGCATCTAATGATATGTTGCAGGTGAACAGAGCGCCGGTGAAATGAAGGCCTCCTCGTCAATCACCTCATCTTCCAGTTCATCCTCTTCTTCGTTGACAGCCTCATCCGTGTCCGCGACGACAAAAATTGAATCCGTTTCCACTTCATCTTCTGTTACTGTGGCTAGGTCTGCTGCATCTCCCATGAATAAATTCAAAGCTATGGATATGCAGGCCAAGTTAGTGAGATAATCTGAACAGAAAATTTTCCTTAAGCCTCCCCTTACTATGAACAAGATAAGCTTAACTGTATTTAGAGGTAGCCCCGACTCCTCCAATCTTTGATTTGTTCTAAAATTGATTTGACTAATTCCCTGTATCGTGTGCGATGTAGCCCAGGCAAAAAAGCAGGAGCTCCCCTATTCAAATTTGCAAATGAGGGTTTGACTGCGCGAGCAACAAGTGCAAAAGACATTCTTCTGTACTGGTGCCAATGTCGGACACGAGATTATGAGGTTATTGAAATTTTCAACAATTCAAACATCCCCTTTCTTCCCTTGTATATATACAATACAAAATCTTATAACCCACGACAACTTTTAATCGTTGTAAATAATTTATACGTTTTTACACATTATTGAACATCTCATGTAAATAATCTTTTGTTAACGTGCGTATGAACTGTGTTATTCCTTCTATGGAATTCTGTAACTGAAGTGGAATTTCAGCCGTCTGTGAGTAAATTCCAATAATCACCGAAACCCACCTTTCTCTAATTTAGTAATACGTCGACAATTTGTAGTGTTTGTAACTCCTCCACTAAAGTTGTCACGCAAAATGTAGGCATATCTGTACAAACTAGACAATTGCCATTAATAATTGTAGCTATTAAACGGTTTCAAGCTGGTTTAAAATATTTGGTAATGCACCTATAGCTCTATTATGGGAAGCAATAAGCAACAGTAACAAGTCTCTACTGCGCTTTCTTCAAGCTGTCTCTGCAAATTTCTCTTTGATTCGTATAAGCACAATCTAATTCTTTCTCTCTTTTCGAACAACAGTTACTCGAAATTTATTCGCCTTTTCATACAGTAAATACAGTAACTTATCTTTAAACCTTTCTTTACACCACAATATTTTCCGTCTTCACTCGCACAAATTTCAGAACGGTTAGTGAAACATTTTATTTTCCCAATTTCTGTGGATAAAATGTAATGCGACAACCACATCATCAAATGTTTGAAAAAGAGTGTTATGAGTGAGTCTTTGGTTATAATATTGAAAGTTTTTAAGATGAAAGCACCAAATATTTTATTAATACTAAATCCAATTGCTTGCTTTATAAAACCAAAAGCTTTTTATGATGATGACATATTTCATGTTTTGTAACTATGACCTATCTAAATGAGTGAAAATTTAATCTAGCCAATAATAAGTGACCAATTTTTTGTAGCTGCATGACGTACTTAATAAAGTGTTTTAAATGTTGGTTGAAAATTGTATTTGAAAACTGTGATAATGTTAATCTAACCTGTTATCCTATTACTTTTACAGAACGTCAAAATTGATAATTTCTCGAGCTCGTGGAGTGACGGTCTTGCGTTTTGTGCCTTAATACATCATTTCTACCCGGATGCCTTCGACTACAACTCATTGAATCCAAGGAATCGAAAATACAATTTTGATTTGGCTTTCCGTACTGCTGAGTAAGAAGAAAAAAAAAGTAAACTTTTCCGTTCATCTTTTTAGCTTTGAGTTTAGCCTAATCAAGACTTGGTTTCTGATTACAGAGAGAAAGCTGGGATTTATCCTTTACTTGACACAGAAGACATGGTTGCAATGGGAACCCGTCCCGACTGGAAATGTGTTTTCACCTACGTTCAGAGCATGTATCAAAAGTTGAAGGACATGTAAATCCGATTCATTGGAAATCCCAAGCATTAGCCGTTTTATGGCAATGACAACATCAACAATAAAGCGAATCATAAGTATCTTTTGGTCTCATTGTGAAAACAGTTTAGTCTTACTAACTCGTGCTAAACATAGACAAGAAATTTTATTACCAGGCAACAGTAGCGGAAATTCTCGTAGTGCTACTTTGTCAGTTTGTGTCCACGCTCCTTTTTTGTAATCTTTGTACCACTGTAAATCCAAACACGTCTTAGCAAAATATTAGGGTTTTAAAATTTAGATCAAATACATGGTGATCATACAGATAGGCACCAATTCTCGATTTTAAGCATGCTAAACTAACAAGATTCGTGTGATTTTTTGGAATTGGAACCTATGAGGAGAGGTGTGTCTAGGTCTTAGTTGCTGCTTCCATTATCCTCAGTAAAGTTTCCCCGACGGAACAGCAACTCCACTAGTCTATGAAAATGATACACAATTATTTATTTACTACCACTAATTTTAATATTTTCATGTACCATATTTATAGATAAATTGTACCGTAGAAATTTGATACATGGCCTTGTACTTTTATATTTACTAACCCACTTAATCGTGTCCGCTGGCAAACACATACATGTGTTTAGTAGCTTTCTAAATTTCAGAATTAGAAGTAGAAGCATGTAGTCTCAAAACATTCAAAATTTATTATAACAGATGTCATAATGTTTTGACGATTAATAATTTTTCCCTGTTGGATTAGCCAAGCATTTGACAAACTTTGTCTTATATAATATTTAATGATAAATTTGCTTTCTCGCTGCAATTACATAATGCCATTACTAGCGATTCTTGATCAGATATATTTTTGTTCATACTCGCAGCAACGATTCCAAAAGATCTTCAACGTTCAATGAGTTCTCGAATGGTTATACAATAGATGATGAATTAGAGTCAGTAGAAAAACTTTAAGGCAGAAAACGCACCAACGACTTTTACTTATCAAGTTGGAAAAGTACCATTCACAATGTATATAAGTTGTATAGTCAAGGAGTAACCTCAAATGCAATTTTTAACCTTCAGATACTTTCAGCACTTAGTTTTATTTTACACTCCTTTGTTTGACATAAGAATAAGTCAGAATGTCAAGGGAAAATTTGCTTCTTCGACATTCGGGAAGTATTGCACTTCTAATAGAAGTCTTCTATTATATGATTAGAAGAAAAAATGAAGATCATTAATTACTGGAAAAATAGGTTAAACATAATTAAGCGCTTTGATGATAAACCTTAGGAAACAACGTGGAACAGGGAAAACGCAAAATGTTTAACATTTCCTAATTGATTAAAGCCACGCAAGACCAACATTAGGTCAAACAAAATGAGGCAGTTTAAAGAAAGAATGTATTAAAGTGCATCACAAAGGATGTCGAACTGAACAGTTAGCCTTTCTTAAGGCAAAGCCTGCCATTTCTACGTTAAACTGAGTTTCCGTTAGGTGAAAATATTAATGACTGCACTATATAAAATGAAATGAAGATCGAGCATTTTATTTTAATATGCAGGTTCGTTAGTACTTTACACATTTTTAATGGCATTGGAATTTGTATTGGCTTTCCAAAGGTTTCATCTGAAATCATGATATGAAATGCTAATTTTGAACAGTGCTATAGATATGTACTAAATAGTTAAAAATGATAGGAACAAAGTTTTTAAAATTAAAATAAATGCGTAACTAAATATTTCCTCGCAGTAACTAAAACTATTAACTTATAAAGACTAACATGCTTTGTATAGCATTATCGCTGTGACTGTATTACATTAATAGGGGATAAAATTTTAACTGTATTTAGAATAAGCGATTATGATTATATGATTAAAAGTTTTGCTTAATTCTTAACGTAATGTTGAGTAAATGTAAACCACACAATATTTACAATCATCAGCACTAAAAGGTGCTACCGAAACTGTTTCGGAATAGGATTCAGAAGCGATTTCATACTTGACTTTTGTAATAGAGTTTTAAGTGTTAATTTTAAAAGATAGTTTCGAGTTCGACGACGATGAAAAAGATTGAAACTGCAAAAAAAGGAATGGAAGTACCTAATGGATTTTAAGAAAGGAATTAAACGTTGAAGCTGGACTAAATAGTTTAACTGTGAAACTTGGTGAAAGTGCATGGAAAGCATCACATTTCACATTCTGAAATATTGAATATTAACACGTACTGCCGCGTACAGGTGGTTGAGTAACGCTTTGGATAATATTAAGAAGGGCAAACAATAAGGTTTAATCATTAGACAATAAATGTAGCATTTTATGAATAAGTTCGGATTGCAAATCTTTTCGTTCGTTAATAAATTTATCACTGTGAGATAAAAATTAAAAGTTTGAGCGAAGGAATAGCTTTCATATAATAAAAAATGAATGGTGACTATCGATTGAATTTTTCTGGTATGTGTAAACAATATTATTATGCAGATGATATTAAGCACTCCGTATTGTACTTTTTTGCTTTCTCTTACTTAAATTAGTGTTTATGAATAATGGATGAAATAATAAATAACATTTGTCATGTTTAAACATTCAAGCGTATTCAAGCAATTCATTGACATTGATCCAAATAAAGATCATTAAAAACAAGAAACGAACATTTCAACTGTAACTAAAGAACTGTTAACCAGTTCCCCAAACAACTAAAACGTTAAAATCCATCTAGAATCTTGTGTGTGTGTATCAGACATATCTCAATCGAAAATATTTACTCAAAAAATCGTACTATTTCATGAATCATGAAATGATGCTCATTCATCCTCATCCCGCAGAGTGCATAAATTATAAAATAAAATAATATTCAATTATTCATATTTTATTATCGTTCATCCGTTATGTAAAATAATATGTAAATTAAGCACCTTCTGGTTCTGGTAAGCATCAATGCGACATATTCGTTATTGTCTCAATTTACCCCCAGCTTGGAACACGAAACTTCGATACTTCCTCTATTGGCTGTATTTACTTATTTACTTCAACTCAACACGAATTCACGAATTTCACGACTGAACGATGAACGAGCGAAGCGAAATTTCTTCTGCTTCATGCTTCATCATGAATCATGCATTTGCTCCGTGGTAAAACATTCAACATTGTAGGATAGTGATACGGACGCAGGAACAACGTGTCTTTTGGTTTGGTCCAAAGAAAAGAATACAAAAATCACCCGGGACGGATTCGATTCTTTTTATTCCATCACCTCGAGTTGCTCGAAATGCTTCGTTCGAAATTCGATGCCGCAGCCCCATACCGTTGCCAGCGACGATGTTTAATTATTTTTGATTTGGTTTATTAGGTTTATAAGTGCTACATTCATAATCAGTGAAGTACATAAATTCTTGCCTTTTTTAGGTCTTGTTTATAAAGGAATTACTAGTTTTCTCGTCGTTAATTAATTAATTTGTGTCAAACTGAAATGGCGGATGCTACGCGAGTGAACACATTTGGGGAGATGTAAGTCATCATCTTAAGTCATCATCTTAACACTCGTCTCATTGTCCATCATCAGTGGTGAGCTAGTTCTTTAAATTGCTTCCAAAATTAACTAAACGACTATTTTTTTTTGCAGAATCCAGTCTCAAATTGACAAAATCAATGAAGACTATAAAGTCTACTGCGAAATGAAGTCGGACGTCCGAACCATGGTAAGGGATAAGGGTAGTCACTGGATTGAGAAAAAGTTTTTATACTTTTACGCCACTTCGTATTGTCAAGCTGTGAAGAACGAACTGATTCCAGCCGAGTACGGTGCGGTTGTGTACTCTTTCAAGAATGGAGTCGTTGAGACGTATTCTGGATTGATAGATCCCGGTAAATTGTGCATTTTACAGTAATTCTGCAGTAGACAATCAACCTTTGTTTCTGATTCCTTGAAGAAAGCAGTAACGCAGCTCTCTAGATTAGTTACGTTGCGTTAATATCTAAAATGGTGTAGTTTTAAAACACATCTTTACAGGTTTTGTTCCGATGACACAGAGGGGAAACGCAACTGTGGAGTGCAAAAGAAATGCGTTACCGTACCCTGGCTGCTTTAAGGTTAGTGTCATTGCATCTACCAAGAACCTCGCCGGTGTAAAGTTTAAATCCGACCAACTTCAACTAATTCAACTAAACTTGATGTTCATTATTTGACACATAAAGTTTGTGTATTATTTTTTTTTAAAAGGAAGTAAAAGCTGACTCCATAACACCAGAGCATTTGTTGAAGACTTTGTTCCAGATCGCGAAGAAGGTATCGGTCATTAACTTTTGGAAGACAGGGTTGTTTTGTTTATGTCTCGTCAATGAAGTGTTAAATTCTCTATTATTTCAGTATGATCTATTCGTGGAGGGTGATGAGGTTTGTATGTTCGCCACTCGGGGTGAAATTCCATACTTAACGAGTATGTTCAATTGGTTGGAAAATAGGCCAGGTAATCTTTGTCGTAGTTATTATTCCCTTATTTATGATTTATTATGTAATTATTTTCACATTAGAGTTTGACATTCAAACATACCCATTATTAAAACGTTTCAATGGTTTTTCTTCTAGAATTCACTTTCAAGGTCAAGGTGAGAATGTTTCACTTCGAAATGTTACTTATGGAAATGAGCTTGTTAAAAGGCAGAGAAAAGAATGACCTGCACAGCGGCATTATTCATCATGAGGGTGGGGCAGCAAAATTTATCTTTCACACGCGCTATGATTTTGACAAAAATCTGGGATGCGCGTGGCACAAAAGGGTAAGTACTCAGATGTTAGAAGTCTGTCAATAAGTCTTTTGGTTAACATTATTATAATTATAAGGGCCTTGTAAGTTAATTTTAAGTCTGCTGAATTATAGGACGCCAATGTGGGGCAAATTGACCGCTGCGCAAGGAACGTTGCTCTCCGGCGTGTGTACAACTCTTTACATTACCTGGGTTGTCTTTTCGACATAGATTTGGCATCATCCCCTTCCCACGTACCAGTTGGATTTGTTCAGCGAAAATAATTTTTGTGCGATTATTATTTTCACCTTTATTTGTATTATCAACTGTTACTGAAGTCGCAAGGAATAGTTAAATCAAATCCACTACTCCTTAGCTTAAATCAACTAGTTTATAATATTTTTACTGTCTCAAGTCGAAGAAAGTAGATGCCAAAAGTTGTGTTTTACATTGTAGTAATATAAAATGTACAATTGTATTCAAGTTTTCCATTGTAAGTCCGTTTTCACTAATTCTATTATTTGGTGTGAACTTTATGTGTACATATTTGAAAATGAAATTGATTACACATTCCTAAGCACTAAGCATTAATTAATTTTTGATATTGTTAGTGCTTTTGTTATTTTGTTCCTGGTTTCCGTAGTTTAAAAATGTTTATGTCTAATTTAGTTGTATTTTAATTATTCTATATCTTTGAAGAAATATCCTCATAAGCGCTTGTTTCGTTTGACTTCACTGGCTTTATGTTATCATTCTTAATTTTAATATTAATGATTTCTCCGACATTTACAACTCAGAAATGCCCGGTGTCGTACACTGTGTGACTTTTACATAACGAATCAATCAATTGTTTCCATGAAAAATCATTGTAAATTGCCATCCACCCACGCTAAATCTATGCCAACTGCATTAAACCATTAAAGTGGATGAGTAATTGACATTGTCGTCCGTAATTTCATTCACCCACGAGAATCACGGCTTGCGACAGACTGACGAGCAAGAGACGCGACAACATGACCTTGAATAAAAATTGAAATAAACTCATGTTTCTTTGATAATGTACACAAGGACATTGATGAGCAGGAATAATTATGCTTCGAGTGAGAGTGGTAAAATAACATTTCATTTTCATATCATGTCATGCGCTATTGCATAAACTTTATTACCAGCAAAAAGTCTTCTTCTTGACATTCATGAATATTATTATTATTATTACATAATGTTGCGTGTTGTGAGTGACAGAGTGAGGTTTAGAATAGATATTATTTTATGTTATCATTCATTACACTAAAACGATCGCTGCACCGCTACCCCCAGAAATGTTCCATCGTTACACTGGTTGTTACACAACCAATTCCACAGCTTCATACCTTCCATTCCGAAGCTGGACAAAGTCAATTAGAAGATGCAATTAAAAATGTATGTGGAGAGTGGAGAGTGCGGAAGAAATAGGAATACCCTACGTAGTACGTAATACACATGCAATCGATTTTTCTTGGAGTTGGATGCAGCTGGAATGGCTACTGAACACGCTGTTGTTGGTGGACTGCGCCAATTCATGATTAGGTATTTAAATATAAAAAACCTCTCCACCGAAGAAAGCACATAATGATGCATGAGGCAGAGACATGATGCATTTTTTTTCGCAAATTCCGAATCCGAATCGCAATCCATGTTAGGCATGACATGTCGTTAGAAAAAAGTAAGTAAACTAGCATATCAACGCATTTATTAATCTAATCTAATAGGCAGTTCTGAATGAACTTAACTTCGCCGTTACATAAAAATCAACCACGTTGGACAGAGACAGTGCAGTGGCAATTGCATTTTTTGTTCCATTTCAAAAACTAGAACCAACGCCACATTATACCTTTATTTAACTAGCTAGTTTCACTGTCCAAAATCATTTCCTAAGTATTCAGTAGTGAAGTTGTCTGAGGTTTAATCTTGCAGTATGCAAGTTGCATAAATAACATCAGTTAACATAACATAAGTTCGTAAGTTCTGTGAGGAGACCCTCTGTAATGCAGATTGCCAATTAAACTTAATTGCTAAAAAATCCATCTTCAATCAAATCTTGAATTCATGGAATTGTAAAAACCGTTCTGTTTCGATTCGATCATTCATGTTTATGCGAAAGTAAACCTTAGGCAAAATCTTGTTGATTCAGTTCAGCTTCAGCTAGCTGCTAGCCATAGCCTACGACGAACGAGGACGAGACGAGTGGTTGCCTAGCCTAGTTCACAGTTACAGACTGTAACTTACAGTTGCTTCCTCCTACCAATATGTAGTTTTTGTTCAGTTAGTTGGCTCGTGGCTCATGGGATGTTTTGATCTGCAGCTGATTGGCACGAACGAGTGACGGTTGGTGTTATGTTGTAGCAGAGGAACTTCAAACTTAGAGTCCATCAGCAAAATTGTAGAAAAGGCAAGTGTGTTGGTGCTTATCTTATCTTAAATGAGTGAGTTGTTAAATTTAAACATTAAAAGGCAGCACTTGTGGATTGTGAATGTGGATTCGATTTCTCAACTAGTGAAGTCCTTGGTTGGGGTAGAACAGTTTGTTTTCGGCGTCACCGATTTCCTTACAATTACTACCCACACTTTGTTTTAAATCTAGGTCATCTTGTAAAAAGGTAGGTGGCGTCTGGCGAGTTAAATGATACGTGGCTCCATTAAATCGCAACAGTGTTTTCGTGAGGAAAAATGATGACAGAAGTGTTGAAATAATTTAAATTTTTAATGGTTGATGGTTGGTTGGTAGAATGATGTAAACTATGCTCAAACTAAAACCTACTTATCTAGTTGTGTTAATTAATTACAGAGTTCCTGTTAATTTCTGCCGGTTCCCTCTGTTTTCGTTTACAAAACATAAGCCTAAACTATTGTGGAACGAGAAAAGGAGGTCCTGTAAGAGGTCAAAACCAATGATTGCTGGGATTCGGATGTAAGTCAGTTGGTTTGTATTTTACATCTCTGATTTCTATTTTTGCTCTGCCTTTTAATACTTCGTGGTTTATATTATATTTCCAGTTAATTCAACTCAAACACTTTGATTTCGAGTGCCAAAAATGGCTACGCAAACAAACCACCTTAAGGCCGGTCTGGCAATTTTGTTTGTCATGATTGGTTGCTGTTCCAATGTGATATTCTTGGAATTACTTGTCAAGTATGTCATTTAACAATTTTGAATCCTTTTAAAATTATAACCAGTGTGCTAACATAAACTAGTTAACGCAATAAAAATTATTTTAAAATAGGGAGGACCCAGGAAGCGGGAATTTGATAAACTTTTCCCAGTTTGTCATAATTGCTTTGGAGGGATTTATAACTACTTTGCGATGTGGAACGAAAAAGATTAACGTGCCTGTCAGGTTCGTATACTAGATACTAGACACCAAACGTATTTCTTCCTTAATACGAACTTGATAGTTTTATTAACCAAATACTGAAACTGAACATTTGTCATTTCTTTTTTATTAAAAATACGTTTCTTGTTGTAAACGTTTCTTTCTAGGGAGTACATCACCCTGGTAGTTTTCTTCTTCATCGTCAGTACAGCTAATAATATGGCATTCAATTTTAATATTTCCATGACGCTGCATCTCATCTTTAGAGCGGTAAGTTTCATTCAGTTGATTTAGTGCTTAATTAAGTAGTTTTATTCAGAGGTTTGAATGTGACAAACAAATAGAAGAGGTCAGCAGAACTTTTTGTACCTTTGGAATTTCAGGGATCGTTAATGGCAAACATGATTTTGGGAATGATAATCATGCATAAACGCTACAATACTCAGCGATACGTTTCAGTCGCAATGATTTCTCTTGGAATTGCGATTTGTACAATTGCATCCGGAAAGGACATGAAGGTAATATTTTACTTTCAAAGCACAATAATAAAGATATCGTAACACTAAATAATTAACTACTAATGTTGTACATATATTATTAATATAAATAAATAAATACTTTTGTCCAGGACAAAGCAGATTCGGTTGTGACCGAAGATGCATCAGGCTTCTCCGAATACTTTTGGTGGGTCGTAGGTATGTTTCACATGAATTTAAGTAAATATATTATATTTGGATTATACAAGGTTAATTATTGACAATCGTTTCTGCTTTAGGAATTTCAATTCTTCTGTTTGCTCTGTTTTTGTCGGCAAGAATGGGCCTGTATCAGGAAGTGTTGTATGCAAAGTACGGAAAGCACCCGCGGGAAGCGTTGTTCTTTACAGTAAGCTATAAAATAACGAGATAATGACCTAACATAACATATCTGTTGTTTACCAAAATCTCTATTTTGAATTTGCAACATCTTGATTATATAGCATTTCCTACCATTACCTGGATACGCGTTGTTGATGAATGATTTGGCTCACCACATAAAAATTGCAAACAACTCTGCCCCAATGGATATTTTTGGAACTACAATTCCCACTCTATGGGTTTACATTGCTGGAAACGTTTTAACACAGTAAGAGTTAATTTTAATACCTTAAGGCAGTAATTATTAAATGCGAAAGATTAAAAATAAAGACTCAACGACGTAACGATTTTGTTTTACTGTCCAGGTGTTGCTGCATCAACTCAGTGTTCATCCTTACAACAGAGTGTGCGTCCCTAACCGTAACACTAGTTGTCACTTTACGCAAGTTCGTGAGTTTGATTATCTCAATTTTTTATTTTGGAAACGCCTTCACCACCGCTCACTGGCTAGGAACCCTGTTGGTTTTTGCTGGAACAATACTCTACTCCGACATACCTGCACTAATCAGACAGTCTCGGGGAAAGACTGCTAAGAAGGCTGACTAGAGTACCTACCTGTACGATAATGACACATCTTCTATGGAGGTGTTTTGATTGCTGTTCTCCGCTCTTATATAATGTATTACAATGTTTGTTTTATGGGGTCTACCAAACGTTTAAAAATTGCAATCTTGTTTAAAGCTCAGCTACTTATAGAATAAATGAAGTAGTTAAGTGGATTTGATTTGATGAATCAGGAACTGTAATGATACTTTAGTTTTATTTGTGTTCCTCATACTCAATTAAAGTCATTATTAAATATTATTTTTTGTTATTACCTACTTATAAAACAATTAAAATATTTTAAAACATTTAAGTAGTACAAGCCAAAAAGATAGCACGTACGTACATGTTATACCATACCAAACCAAAACCTAGTTGACCCGCAAGAAGGAATATCAGTATTTGAAAGGGAATTTTTAAAAGCCCATTCTAATAAACTTTAACAGTACGTTAATACCGAGTACCGGTGAGCTGAAACATTACTCACTCCCAGCAGCTTATATCCAAATAAATACTACACTTGTTTATATTACTAATGGTTTCTTGTGAAAGGAGTGACGAAAAAAGAGATTTTAGTTCAAACTTTGAACTTCAAAGGTTCTAAATAAATGTCTTATTTTGTTTTAACAAATTTATTGAACTAAGCGACGACTGAGTGTTTACTGTTATGAAAATCAATATCGATTATAAGTTCATAGGTTTCTGAAAATTTGTGATAAGATATTAATAACGCTTCAACCCTTACTGTTAATTTTTCTTGTCAACTAACTAACTAACATAAAATACCTTTATGAAACAAGACGAAAACCTGCCGTAATTTAGATAATACCATAATATTCTAAACCAATGTATTTTATTAAAAATTTTAAGACGAAAGCCTAAATAACTAACTAAAGTTAGTAAAATATGACACAGGTGCCCATAATAACCTATGTAAATTACCGAATTTAATTCAAACTCACCCACTATTGCTAGTAGAACGTAACAGTCTAACTAAACAAAAAATTAAAGTTGAAAAAATATTTCCTTAAAGCTACTATAACATCTATTACATAGTTATTGTGACGATATTCATGACAATTTCTTAGTTTTTACGCCTCAATTGCCTCAGCTTTCGTCAGATCGTCAGTCATGAATGCATGAATCTACAGTATCAGTTGTATCAGTATTGCACATCACCAAGTCACCAAAGATCCGTCTCATCGCAATCGCAAGTAATCAAATTGCTAATTTAAAATTATCATTTATTTTGTCAGTTTTTTAGTGATTTTTAATCTATTTCTGCGATTTTTAGAGGCCCTAATATGATTTTCAATTTAATTAAGAAATAAATACATAATGTTTTGCGGTTTTTGCCAGGGTCATGTCGTGATACCACTGGTTATCATACCAGTAGTGCATTCCGCCTTTGTTGGCTTGGCTTGTTGAATTGGCAAGAATCTTGCTCTGATCTGCGAGCTACCATTGCATTGGTAGCCTACCAAGCAACTTCAACATAACAGGACTCAGAACTGGAATACAAAATACAAAACGTTTAAAACTTTAAACTTTGATGTAGCAAAATGAATATTATAATATGTAATAATTAAAAAAACTATGAAAATGTCCGCTTTTTACTCATCATATATCATTAATCATCATCATCGTCACAATTTCGCCTATTTATCGCATATTTTGCTAAATATCGAAAAGTCAGATTGTTGCCGCTGCTGCTGCTGTTCCTCTCTCACTGTCTCACTCTCACTTGTCTTGTCATCATGCATCCGATATGGTAGCTGTGCTCTGTGCTGTAGTATCACGCCTATAAATGCAATTGTAGGTGGTATGGTGGTATAAAGTAAGTAAAAGTGTAATGTTGAGCTTTTTGCGCTTTCTGTATCGAAATGAAGACAAAAACACTGGCACCGTGGCACGTCATAGCTTTATGACTCAAAAGCAATAGGAAAGGCTTAGGCTCAACTGCTGCCTGCCGAAACTCCAGTCAGTCGGACGTTGTGGTGTTTGTGTTGGACAAAATTTGTCTAATAATAAAACTGAAACCAATTAATTATTTAGCATCTGGAAATTTGTTTCTTTGCCTAATTGAGGAAGTTGATAAACTAGTCAGCTGAATTGAAGATACATTTCAAAGTTTGATCATGTCGTCTTCTGCGATTTTTATTTTGGATGTGAAGGGGAAGGTAAGTTATAAAGATATTAATATTACCCGGCCACCGGCTGTTTCCAATCCAATAATTTGGCAATAATAATTCGCTTCCTATTAGTTATAAACGCCCAAGCAAAATAAAAGTTAATTAATTTCAATTTTCTCCTCAGGTGTTAATATCACGAAATTACAGAGGTGATATTGACATGGGATGGATTGAGAAGTTTATGCCGTTGTTGATGGAGAAGGAGGAGGAAGGAAATGTCACTCCGATTTTGCTAACGAACGATTGTACTTTTGCGTACATTAAGCACAATAATTTGTACATTGTCTCCATCACTAGAATGAACGCAAACATTGCCCTAGTGTTTGCATTTCTCCATAAAGTGGTCCAAGTATGTTTAATACTCAAATGAAGCAGACTCATTTTTTTATAAATTCTACAAGATAAGTCTCTTTTTAACATTACTTTTGAAATGTGTAGGTTATGATTGAGTACTTTAAGGAGCTGGAAGAAGAAAGTATTCGAGATAACTTTGTCATCATCTATGAACTCCTTGATGAGTTAATCGACTTTGGGTATCCTCAAACTACAGATAGCAAAATTCTACAGGAGTAAGTAGACGTTAAGTTACTCAAATATTTCCGCTTCACCCCGTTGTACCTGTATCGTGGTCTTAAACTTTAAATTTCTGTGATCTGTGATTTCGTTCGATAGATACATCACCCAGGAGGGTCATAAATTAGAGGTGGCCCCACGGCCTCCAATGGCTGTTACCAATGCTGTGTCTTGGCGATCCGAAGGCATCAAGTATCGCAAAAATGAAGTATTCTTAGATGTAATTGAATCCGTGAATCTTTTGGTAAGTGCTTGTATATAACATATAAATAAAGCGTTGTGAAAATCAAACAAACAACAAATGGCTTTGGCCTTCTCCTGTATTCCAGAAACATTTTACTAACCCATAATTTTATCACTTTGTAGGCAAATGCCAATGGCCACATTCTACGAAGTGAAATTGTGGGAGCAATCAAAATGAGGGTCTATTTGTCAGGAATGCCTGAACTGCGACTTGGCCTTAATGATAAAGTTCTCTTTGAAAGTACTGGGAGGGGAAAATCCAAGTCCGTTGAACTAGAAGACGTAAAGTTCCATCAATGCGTCCGTTTGTCAAGGTAAACTATTAACTCAATTATTGTCTTCTATTTCTATACACAATTCGAGATGAGATGAGGACTATTTAACTGTGATATTGCTAATAGGTTTGAAGTTGATCGTACCATATCATTCATTCCACCTGACGGAGAATTTGAGCTGATGTCTTACAGGTTGAACACGCATGTAAGGAATTTCAACATTTTAGGCATTACTGAGTAAAAATCAACTCCCATTTCCCAATTACTGGGTTTGTAATTGTAACACTGTTTTATTTTCTATAGGTGAAACCGCTAATTTGGATAGAATCAGTAATTGAACGACATGCGCATAGCAGGGTGGAGTACATGGTTAAAGCGAAGTCTCAATTTAAGAGGAGGTCAACCGCCAACAACGTTGAGATAATTATTCCAGTGCCTGGTGACGCAGACTCACCAAAGTTCAAGACTGGTATAGGCTCAGTTAAGTATGCCCCAGAGCAGAGTGCCATTATTTGGACCATTAAGTCTTTCCCGGGTGGGAAGGAATACTTAATGAGAGCTCATTTCGGGTTGCCGTCCGTTATCGGGGAGGACAGTGAAGGTAGACCTCCGATTCAAGTGAGATTTGAAATTCCTTACTTCACTACGTCCGGAATTCAGGTTGGTAAAGTGCAAATCAAATCAAAAATTTGAAATATATGCATATATAAAACCTTGAATCAAGATATTTTGTTTGCTAAATATTTTAGGTTCGTTATTTGAAAATTATTGAAAAGAGTGGATACCAGGCTCTACCTTGGGTTCGATACATTACCCAAAATGGCGACTATCAACTAAGGACGAACTGAAGCTTACTATTTTTACAAGCTGCAACAGAAAATATTTTTGGAATGGCAACTGCAAGAGTATTGAAAACCTAACAATAAGAAACAACCTTAACTTACCTTTAATATTTAATTTTATACAATAGCTTCTAGTTACTATTACTATGTAAAAAGTTGTTAGTCCTACGGCAGATTTTGATGTTAATGTTGCTAAGAAATAAAACAGTTTTGAATGTATTAAGTTAGCATTGCTTAGTATGATGTTTTAATGTTCTGACTGACTTGTTCAAAAACAAAATTTTGGTCTATTGGTTGCCAGTGGTGCTAAACATAGTTTCAATTCGAAAGCATACTGGGCTTTCACATTCAAACCAAATTACTTGGTGAGATATGTTATAATAATAATAATAATGTTTCTGTTTTTAAAATTGCCCTTACATGTACATGCCTTCTCTAGGTTTTCAATGTTAAAGGCTTGTGAAGGTTGTCACGCTTGGAGATTTATACTGATTCTGATAGAGGCGTGATAAGGCAACGTTTTAGCATTGTGAGCCTTTCCTTTTCCTATAAGAGTTTGTTCTGGTCGTGCTAATTCATGGTTACATTTGTGTTTGATATCAAACATTTTTCTATACAATGAGAATCAGAGCAATGAATGTTGGTTAGTACGAAGTATTTTTTCTATTGTAAGTTTTTCTTCTTCCAATTTTATTTATTTCGATTATCATTTACCTACCAACCACATTTTACAGTTTAAAGTACCAACAAGTTTGATATATTGTTACTATTTGGCTGACAAGTTTATTTCCAGAATCAATGTGTATCATAATCAACAACTGGTAAAGTTAAGTTAATGGTTTCAGCAATATACAAGCTAGTTAGTTCATGTTATTTTTCGAAGAGTTTCTGATGTTAGAATTAGAATAATAGTGTATATGAACGGAGGAATGAAGGTTGTCAGTGAATAAACAGCAAGCTGATTTTGTTTTACTTTTAAGTACGCATTTATTACTACTACACACGCTCTCATTAACTTTGATTAATTAAATAACTAATAATTATAATAGACTCTACAAGTTTTACATGCATGAGGGGATATTTATTTCCTCGTTCGACGAAATAAAGTTTGAAGGTCTGAATTGTAAACGTTTTGGTGCCTTGACTCCGTCGGCCTTCATTTCAAAATAAATCTAAATTTCACTATGTCCTATGCACTCATAGACACCGGCCCTTTCTGGAATCATTCAGATTGATATATCATTAAATATTTCGCCAACTTATCATAAAAATTATACATATACATAATAAAAGAGAAAGTGCTTACAACAGTATGATTTTCAACGCATATAGCAAACTCCTTAACAACATCGGAACATCTTAGTGGCTGCTTGGCATTTTCAGAGTAACACCGAGCAATTTTTGCTGATACGTCTTGACACACTGGCTCCCTGGGCTTAGGTACTAATTTGTCAAGCTTTTCTACTTCCTTTTTAAATTCTGCATCAGCCACAAACGCAGACGCCACATACTAAAGTAGCAAAAAAATAATGTCAGAAAGTGTAAAATTATTCAGTCTATTCAAGTAACCTTAGCATTGGAAAACTTACACGAGCTTCTAATTCCTTTAATTTTCTTTCCCAGAATGCGTCGTTGTCACGCAGTTCTTTGTCTTTCTCTTGGCGGACCTCATACGCTGTTATAGTCTCCATTACAGGAACACCCCTGCCTCCAACAGTAAAAAGGCCACTTGGAGGGGTTGTTTGAGCCGTAACCGTCGATGATGGAGGATTGGGGTTTACAATGTCAGTTACTGTTGGCGGTCGTTGTTCTGCTGGTTTTGAAGCTGCTCATTTTTGGAATGCATTATATTATTATCAGTTATATTGACTATAAATTGTAGATCTTGAGATGTACAAATGACAGAAATCTGCTCGACCTGCTCCCGTTGAGGATTCAGCAGCGGGCTCATTACCTTTTCCATAACGACTAGTCATTCTTTGTGCAACTTCTTCCGTAATCTACAATTAACATTAAAAGACTGGGACTAAAAACGCTGAAATTTAATAAACTAGAAATATTATGGAATACACGCATTGGGAGATTTAATATCTACCTGAATTATTTTTGCAGGCGGTTCCGGATTTCGAAAGTTAACACTCCGACTAGGGCCAGCACCCATTGCTTGAGATGTGTTGGCGAAGTAATGGAAGAATACTGTTCTCTACAGAAACTCAAAACTGGAATTCGAAAGGCCCTGTTAACACATTAAGTTACAATATTGTAAAATTTTAAATGCCACTTCACCCAGTATTTCTCTTTTTAAATGATAGAGCCAGAATAATTAAATGTTTTCCTTGAGTCTGCAATCTGCATGCCTCCACCTCCACAACTTTCCTACACTATTGTTTAGCCGGGTTGTTCTTAGCAGCTATTATTAAAATTATTACCCTTAACATACCAATGGTTCACCATTGCTTTTGTGGATTTCTTAGAAAAATCCAATAGTCTCACTCTGACGCCTAAGACTCACAATATTAACGCAATTTACGGAAAAACTACGACTGTACATATTTACAATTTTTATTTATTTAATTCATTAGAGTTCATATGATCATTTTCTTCCACTAAAGTATTCATAAACCTGATGACTGGAATGGGAAAAATTGTTACGATTCCTTTTAACTGAAGTCGGTGTTAGATAAGGCGGAGTTTGCAACTTCCGTGACTGCGAGAATTCGAGTTTCAAAGTAATTTGAAATGAAATTCACGTATAATCAGGTGAATTATGACAACACGGATGCTTCAAAGAGAGGTGTATGAAGAAACCGGTCAATTCTTTTCGGTTTGGTTGATGCTATTTTGTATTTTTAAAATAAATTCGACTCACTTCAATTTTAACCTTTGCTTTCGTTATTCTCAACTTCCTTGGATTTTTTATTCACTAAACACTTTATTCAGCTGTATTAATTTACCTGTTCGATCTTAATCAACCATTACACAAAAAGGAGACTTAAGACTGAACTAACCATGTAAGTAATGTAGTACTTATTAATCAATCCAATCGCCAATCGCTGTAGTAATAATTGTGTAATTTCAAGTCAAGCAACACATCTGTGCCGAGTGAACCCCATCCCCAACCTAATAACCAGCCAAACACGGAGTCCACGGAGCCGCATTATGTACATTTCTAGCCCTCCTTATATTTATTTTCGCATAATATAAAATACTTCGGGAAACGAAAATCGCGGCCATAACATAGAAAAGGCTTGGGTGATGCACTGACTGATGCTGACGTATCGTACTAATGTATACCGACCGAATACCGAAAGATTGGGAAAATTCTATGTTCTACTTCTAACCAGGCAGGCCAGACAGGCCAGACTGATTTTTGCAAAGTGTCAAAACCGAAAACCATGACTATTCAATTCTCCAGAATTCTTTATTGCTTTTCCAAATAGTCGTCATATGTGCGTTTATGAATAAACAAAACGTCGCATAATGACGTTTTGGACTTCGCCACGTGATGTGAAATTTGGCATATTATGTAATTGTGGTGGGTGCACTTTCGCCCGGTCTTAAAATACATACAATTGTGGTAGGTCAGGTCAACGTGCTTCCATAAATCATAAATGAATTTTTTGCAGTGCTGCTCGATGTTGGACTTGATTGACTGGAATTTTTAAGTATTAATGGGCCAGGACTGGGAGGCCCAGTTCTTCTTGCGTGAATGCCAATTGCCAAGCCCTTAAAAATGGAATTTGGAGGTTGAGCTGACAATGAAACCTTTTCTGGTCCCCCTCTCCAGATCGATTCAAAAATAATTATTGTGGTAAAAAAAACGGGACGCTGTATGATTTATTTCATACCCGGTTTCCATTTCTTCTAAATCGCAAACGTACATACTGGGTCCGCTGCACTATCAAAATATTGCGTACAACCCAGCGTATGAGATCTTAATATTGATTTTAGCTTAAAATATCGAATATGAGGTTTATTTCATTGTATATGACGAAATTACAAGATTTGAGCAGATGAACGCAGATGCAACAAAAAGCCATCAATTCTGCGGTTGCAAAATTAGTGATATTAAACTTTTAAAGTCAAAATCAATTAATGATCATACCCTTATCAGTTTAATACATTATGCAATATGTTCATAGTACAGCGCAGCGACCCTGGTGGACATATCTTTACGATTTAGCAGAAACGGAGTTCGGATATGAAATCAGTGCTCCATTTTCACCAAAATACAAATTTTTAATCAATTGGGAGAGGGGAACCGGAGAAGGTTTTATTGTTACATTGTTTCATTGTAGCACCCAATCCGAATCCATACCCACGTTGGTAGTTTCGATTTGGAAGATTTTTAGTGCTTTCTCTTGTTACTTTGTCGTCATCCTCTGTTCCGCTTGTGTAATCTTGTAATCTCACGTGAGCGAAGAAACCTGAATACCGAATTATTGATTGGAATAATGGACAACACGACTGACTGTAATACAGTATACAGTCACTGTAGTAATGTTGATATGAATATTAATAATTACATAGAGAGAGAGAGAGGGAGAGAGAAATATCTTCGTCTTAGAGATATTAAATAATGTTATTTTCCTGCTTCATAACCCAGTAGTTACAAAACGTTGCAAAAATCAAAATGAGAAACATGCACTGATGATTGATTGAAGTATGCAATCCGATGAATCCAAATTCTAGTTAAAATGTAAAATATGATAAGAAAATCCTGGAGTGAAAGTGAAACGTAAAACTAACCAAAATCCATATAATCTCAAAACCGTGCACTTGCACTGGATGTGTAAATTCCTTTAAAGTTTGAAATACGAAAGAAATTCGAAGCCATGCGAAATTTAACACCTTAAGTGTAATATAGGTAAACCTACAGCAACCACTGACATTCTATTAGAGACACATTTTCTGTAAAACTGCACCACGTCATTCTCATCATCATCACGGTTTTTCGCCTCTTCTACGACGTTTTAACAAGCGCCATTAACACTTATTCAAAATACAAATATACAAGTATATCAAATCAATAGCGCTCTATTTGATGGACTTAAGCATCACTTCCCTCCCCCACAACTACCCCCCACGACGCTCCCCAACTTTTTTGCCCAAGTCCGTTACCAAATAATTTTTGCANCGACGCTCCCCAACTTTTTTGCCCAAGTCCGTTACCAAATAATTTTTGCACCATTCAATAGAGAATGTTCAAAAACCTCTATGTTGCAAAAATTGGATGGTAACGAACTTGGGCAACGGAGAAATGGCACAATCCAATTCGGCCAATCAGAAGGCACTATTTCTAAGGGGGTCGACGGCCAATTACCGTTATGTTGCCAAAATGCAACACGAGTCTCATGGGTAGGATAGGATAACTCAATGCAACAGAACAAACACACAACGCAACAAAAACAAAACACAACTACACAACCCTCGAGCAACGTAGTAGAGTAGTGTAGTGTAGCGTAGAGTAGTGTAGTAGTGGGCAACGTGAGACAAAGCAACCAACCTTGTAGTGTATGAAATGAATGACACTTGCCATGCACTTTAAGCATAGAAAGGTTGCGCAGCCACCCTCTCATTTACTTTCCATTGTGGCCCCTTTTCTCTTCCCACCCACTCGCTGGCGCAGTTTTACAGAAAATGTGTCTCTTTCAGAACCGCTTTTTGGGGTTTTTTCGTAATAACTTCTATTAGGGAGTGACAGTGATCATGAAACTTGGCAAAAATATGCAACGAGCTAATACACTCCTTCTTTGCAAATAACAGCCAAATAGTGCACTGGATGTGTAAATTCCTTTAAAGTTTGAAATACGAAAGAAATTCGAAGCCATGCGAAATTTAACACCTTAAGTGTAATATAGGTAAACCTACAGCAACCACTGACATTCTATTAGACTGCTTCGCAAAGTGCAAAGTGCACTTTAGTTACTCGAAATTGCGTTTGGCGTAGGAATAATAAAGCAACTCAAAACATGAAATTACATTACATTGACATTTAAATTCAAAAGTATGTTATTCATTCTAAAGCTGCATCCAGTGTGTATGGTGTTTGACAAAAGCAGAAAGATGTCTAAAAAAATTGCGTCGCAAGTGAAGATGGAATACAGTAAATCTACAGAGCAATAGTATATAGATTTGGAATTAAAGCGAACCTTTCAAATTTTTCGTCTTCTCCTTGAGGTAAAAAAGGCATAGCGTCACAACAATTTTGACATGTTTAAATTATTTGTTCATACACGATATTATGTTATACATTACCATGTATTTTCTTACAAAGTCCGGTGGTAGCACACAGGATGCGTTGGGGTGGTACATCCAAGGCCTCAGTCAAGGAGGTCTGCCCCTGAGCCCTCACTTCTTCACAAAAAATCCTACTCGGCTCGGTGTTGTACGGGGGTGGTAGGCTGTGCTGTCATAAATTATGACTCATAATCATGCATATACCACAAGGGTGACGGTAATAATATGGTACTTTGCGAGAAGAAACTGAATGAATGTGTGAGTGATGAGTCTGGCAAATTCTTAAATGGAACTCGCACTGGTTAAATCTCCAGCCCAAATTACAATGCAATTTCCTTAGAAAGAAAACATTACAGATTCGTAATTCAAAAAGAGCAGTTAGTTGGACGCGAATATGGGCGTTAAATTACGAGAATATCAAATGTCATTTGTGTATAATTGTCTCGCTTGTTCTGATAAATTAGATCCGGTAGGAAAAAAGCGAAATCAAGCCAAGTCTACGAGTAAAAGGATCGTTAGTCGCTACTATTATATAAAACATGTATTCGGATTAATAAAATGTATGCCTATAAAAAGTCGTAAAATGTTACAACTATAAATTATGTAATGAAGTGCGTCGGTTAAAATATGTGCTTCTTAGGATTAACGCGCCAGTTGAACTCTGTGAAGTTGTAGTTGATCAATACTTTTATTATTTAAATCTTAAGCCTACGCTCAACTGTAAATCTAAATTAGAAATACGAATAAAATCATTTATATCGAATCGTTCACGGATGATTGTGAATTCGTACTTCGTACAATTTCTGTGAAATCCTAACATATTGCTGTAGAGAGAACAAAGAATATATCCAAGTGTATCACATAAATATGAATAGGAATGACAAAGGAATGTTCTATGTTGACAAGCTCTGTACATAAGAAATTTCCGGATAAAAACGCCTCCAGACTCCATTCAAATTTTCACCTGTTTACATTTAACGCAATAATTGTAATTTCAAATGAGGCATGTGTACACTTGTTTTTGAAAGAATTCTGATACAGAGATTGTTTGCTGTATCACCGAGCCGGTAATTCAGCGTAGTCAAAAAGGCAAAAAACTAATAAATTTAGCTTGACGTCACAATTGCGTCAGTGTTCACTGTGTGCGTACACACAGTTTAATGCTTATTTACCTAAAACAGTTAATTCAACATTATATTATCTAAATACAATTTAATAAAAGAATAAACTTAATCTAAGTTCAACGTTTCATTTCCAACATTGAGTGAGAACGTTGTTTTAATGTAAAAATAAGAATAACTTTGCATTTAGACATTTTGCGGGATACGGGTATTAAATTAATAGTTCGATATTTACATCGTCAACAAAGACGAATTTGCAACATCCCCTTGTAATATTAAAGGTTAACAGTACAAATATCATTCTCATGATATATTTTCTTATGTATTCAAAATAAGCATTATTCAACAATTATCACACAACCAGCAGCAGTTCGTTAATCTTAAATTTAAAACTATTCTTCAAGAATTATCTAGACTATCTGTTAAACATTCTAGTACGTACAATCAGCAACTCAATTTCATAAATTTCAAACTATTACCCCCAAGCATTCCCAAATAACATCAAGAAAATCTTGATGTTCTTTATATATTAAGTAATAACATTTAATATAGGATGTACGATCTATAAAAGCGTCAATTTATAATTTTATTCTTAAGTTACACAATGGCTGTAAATGGAAATGGAATTCTAAGACTTTCATCAAGTTTACATTTTGAGATCACAATGAAAACTGAAAAAACGTTTTCCACAAAGTGAATGGAGCTGGATTTATTGTGCTCATGAAAGTAACGACATTTCCTAGACTACTCAATGAGATAAACTTGGAGAAATTATGAATGCACGGAAGAAATTCTCATATTGTGTCCCTCTTATCTATAAAATGTTTGTCATTATTATTAGAATGATGTCTGTGTCAGTTTTGGAGACTGAGGATATGGGGATGTTTTTTCCATTTCCTTTCTTGTAATGGTATAAGTTGATTGCAGAATTGTGGTTCATGATCCGAGTCGAACTGAAGTATAACTGCTTTATGGAGTTTGGCGGATGACTCGTTGTTGTAGCTGTATCTGGCCAATCTCTGTAAAATTATAATATATATTATGTCGGTTGTCTTCACATTAAATAACTGAGCTCGTTTATAATTTTAAAAAACACTCTATAAAACAAATGCAAGTTTAGTTAGTACATTATGTATTTATATTTTGTGCTATGGTTTCAATGAATCCAAATTGATTTATCGTAGTAGTATTATTAGAATTAATCTATAGTTTCCATATTCGAAGTTTAAAAATCACACGAAGCGGACAAACTCGGTAAAATATTACAAGCGAAGCTCCTCAAGCAGCGATGCGATTATATTTAATGGGTGGGAATTATGCGAAAACAACATTCATTTGTCAAGTTTTCTGAATTACCCCAATTTAATACGGTTAAAATCAGTAGCCATTAATTACCTCCCCTTCTGTCGGAGGGAATTCGCCCGTTTTGCTCATCCACAATATCGGCCTCGACAATCTGACCAAGGTCCAGAGCCACTGACTGGCGAAATCATATTTAAAAATTTAAATTGATATTTAAATTTCACTAAAATTTAAATTGATATTTAAATTTCACTAAAAAAGGCCAGCGACAAAGGGACACCAGAAGTTACAATTGACAATAGTACCACTTTCATAGAATTTTCTACAGACATTGGATTTCATATAGAGACATATTTTTCTTTGCTGCATCGGCTGTGAAAGGTGTTTAATGTTTGTGTATGGAACAAAAAATTGATAATGAGGAAAATGGTTTACTTGGGTGTTGTTAGGTGATTTCCCAAAAGAATCGGAGGCGGTTGGAGTAAGAAGGCGAAAGTTGTGGCAGCTCGCACTCTCAGTCCTTGCAGCGTTAATCCCACCAGCATTGTCCCTGCGAGGTGCCAGGGCATTATGACAGTGTAACATTTCACTGTAGCTTGTTTGTGGTCCGTTAAGTTGACGTTGACTGGTGCGTCGCACAGTGGAGGTGCTATTCTCCGGGGAATAACGAGATCGTCCAAAAAAGCAGACCAGCATAGACTGAAGGATGCATATAAATCCCTGGAAAAGTTTGGAAGCACGTAAATTCGTTAGTGGAGTTTCTCAAAGCAAGTTTTTTCATCAATAGTAATAGTAATGCATCATTTTCCGACAACATTCACATTGATGTACGTGTTACAAGTCAACACTTTTGTCAGAGCATACAGCAAATTCATCCGACTAAGCTTAAATCATTCCGTGAAAATGTTGATAGTGCATAAAATTTTGCCTTGAGTAAATAACAACTTTGCTAACTCTACAGTATTAGAATTGTTTAAACAGTAAAATACGCCAGGATGCTTGCGTTTCAGGTAAACAGGTATAAATCTTGTAAACAACACAACAGACGCTTTTCCAAAAGGGTAAAGGGCTTCATTAATTTTGTACTATTTTCAGATTTGTTAGTAAATGTCAGTTTTAAATCTCTAATCATTCACAAAGTAATAGGTCTCCTGTCAAGTTCACTATAAATACTCTACATTGCAATGCATCTTTGCATTTTAAGGCTATTTGATCCGACACGACATTTATGAACTCCTCTTTGATTTCCGCCGCGAATTGCTCTTTTGCAGTTGTAAAGTCTGTAGATTTCTGCCTGTTAAAAATGTGCTAATCCTTTTTAATCAAATTTTACTATCACAAGAAATGACGAGATTTGATTCGGTCATTCTTAACGGACAAATAACTACAAATGTATAAAAGAGCGGTTTGTTGCGTGTCTTTCAGCGTTCCTTACCTTTCTGAAGCGAGCACTCATGGAAAAGTAGACGATTGGGTTAATACAGGAATGTGTAAATGCTAGAAGATTGATCACAAGCATTGTAAAGAAGAATTGGCCTTTAGCGAAGAAATTGTCATGAACTTGAGTGATGACCGTAATAATGAAATAGGGGCTCCAGCAGAAGAGAAAAGCAAACACCACAACTAAAACCATCTTGGCAACCTGGAAAAAAGAGAGAACAGGCATTTTATACTTCTGGAATACGGAAAACATTGTTGGCGGGGAGATATAGTCACTATTTGCATTGTTTTGTTAAAAACTTTATAATTGAAGCAAATTTTTTAACAATCAAAGCGTTTATCGGGAGAAACTAACTAATTTCCACCTCATTGCACCTTTTGTTTACGGAAATGCTGGGCTTTGGCTAAAGATAGTTCACCAGGATAGGCTGGGTAAAATTTTATTATATAATCGAATACTGATCGATTCTATTTTTAATAATATAATATGGAATGGAGAATGGCTCGTTTTGTCATAAAGTACAATGATTAGCAAAGAAAAGTGGTCATTCAACTCATTAATGAAATAACAATATGGAAGTCCTTTAGTTTCAAATATCAACGTGCTAACTGGTATTTATGGTTCTAGATCCCATTGTGTGTAGTTTAGTCTTTTCTCGGAACCTAACAGAAATCGCATACACAAAGCGAATCACCACAAAGTACAAAGGAATAATGCTAACAAAGTGAAATTTATGGAACTTGTTGTACGTTCATGTCTAAGTTTTTTCATAAAGCTTGATCATTTCTGCCTCTCGAATTTCTGCATAATTCAATTAACCTAACGCGTTACCAAAGTAATGAATTAACTCGTCGGATGAGCGATAATCATAATTGCGATTAGTTCAAATAGTAAATTTGTTTTCTCTCTGCCAGCGTTTATTGAAAATTCTTCCAAACTTGGGAGGATAGATACTTGTTCGAATTAAAAGTAAAGTATGGAAAAGTAGAGGCAGACGACATTTTACAGTGTTTACATAGTATTCAATAAAATTTATGAGACTAGCCTGCATGTTCATACTGTACAAACAAACAGAACTTCCATTTTTACCACAAAAAATTTCAAAAGTGTGCATCAATGCATCATCGTGGAAGTGACAACGCCGATTTGACCAGAATCCAAGTTTCTAGTTCCCGACAATCGGATAAAGACAAAATTAATATGTACTTTTCCTTTTCAGTATGTCTGTAGTGGTACAATTTTTCTGTGTTTTTTTTTTGCAAAGTGAGAACGACGTTGTCGGCTGCTCACCTTTAAAGTGAGTCTATAATAATGTTCTCTTTGAATAATAACATATTTTAGCAGCGATGAAAAGAGAGATTAGAATTTAAGAGCTGAGACTGTCATTGTTATGGCTTACTTCTCTGATAAGATGCCGCAGTGTAGCGTGATAGCGTGATGAAGATTTGGATAAGATTGCAAAAAGGAAAGTATCTTTGCACGTTTCTTGACAAATACTTTTTACAATTTGCAACCGTCCATATGTTTCAATATGAAGTACGTGAGGGGATTTTGCGTTACCTACCACAGTAATACAAATGTCACATTCGACAAAGAGTTCATTGAACCATAGCAATAATATGCAGAGAAAAACTACAGTTTCATCCTTTTAAAACTGTAAAATGTGACACTTGATCTGGAATGCTTGATTACACGACCCCTCTCATCGCATGCCAAGATTATCACGTGTAAAACAGGTAGATAACATATATTTAAAAAAAAGAACAATGTCTAACTTAAAAGGCGTGTTACCTCTTTAATTCTAATTCACCTAGTAACTGTTATCAAGGATGAAAGAGGCGGAAGAGGGATTTCTCTAATACTAGGTATTGTATGTGTATAAATTCTTAAAACTAGTCAATTGAATTCATTCTTTTTCAAAGGATGTAGATATTAATATCTATGATTAAAAATTAAAGCTGATGTCTCAACTTCAAATTTATTTTCATCAGTAAAGCCAGTAGGATATATAGCAGTAACATTCGCCTACTTGTTGCTTGAAGGTATTAATTCTTAAATGCAATTCGAAACTATCAGTCGATAAAATATCACGTTGAATTCAGAACTTTTCCTCTGAACAGAATAAGGTTACACTTGTCAAAATGTGGGGTTTAAACACACATCTTCTATAATACAGATTGCAATTTCAAATCAAGAATTTTTACCTCACGCGATGAGATTACGAGGTGAAAGAGCATAGGGTATTTCAATAATCTTCAAACTACTTCTTTAGCTCAAATTTTATTCCTACTTGTCTGCAAGATTTGTTAATGTGAAAAGTAAACCCCCACAGTATTACTCCAAGGCTATATCAGTCTCTAATCTATTTTAATTTTAAGGATTAATTTCGGAAGCTTTATGAAGTATAAAAATATCTTTTTGTTCTTAACGGATAAATAGGTATGTCCCATATTCTGGAGAGCAGATATTCATTGAACCAGCATTTTTGGCTTATGTAAAATACAGAAATGAATTATGCTTCAACATTAGAATTTTTTTAGTTCGAAACCGTTCACATGTTCAAACTATTGAAGCTATAAAATCCCGTTTCATTAGGTAAAATACAGGTTTTCTGAACACTAATTGAACAAGCAGTAAGGTGGGAGAAAGGAACCATCCAGGCAACATTAATGACATCATAAAAAACTTTTCCTTCCAGTGTCAGTAACTTTGAAAAGACAGTAACAGTTCCTGGGAAATATCTGACTATATTGCGAAGGCGTGGATGCAAATGCAAAAGTAAACAATTAAATTTTCAGATAAAAGTAAAACTTTTTTAGAAGTTCTATCATAATAAAATATCCTACCTCACATCGTTTGTCCTTCATACACTTATTCAAAACTTAAAACTAACGATCTTTATGATGAGCTACAATCTTTAATTAGGTTCATTTATCAAGGAGACATTTTCAAGTCCTTGGTTGTGCATATTATGTAACCCTACGTAAATTAGTTGCTAATGTTGCTAACAGTCTATAGTAAAAGTCATTCTTCGAATTAGTTTCAAATAGATACGCACATGATTTAAATGATTTAAAATTATACGGTTTCTGAAGTTTAATTATGTTAGATCAGTTTCAAATTCAAACCGAGGGAATATCTTGCTTTCCGTAGAGTATTCTCTCCTATGGTCCTCTCCAAAGTCTCAGCTATTAACATTATGGTAATTCAACCCTTTAGAAGATAGACAAAGAATATATAATGTATTTATATGTATTCGGTATATCAACCAGTGTTCTCAACGAACTTTAGCTTTATTTTCCACAGCTAACATCGGTGTGTATTTTGACGCATCTGTTGGTCTTTCAAAATTGTATAATTTTATATGACTTTCACGTGCACCTATCTACACAATGGATACTTTTTCCTCGTTCTTATGAGAGGAAATCAAGATTTGAGGTGAAGCAAAAAGAAGCCGTTTCATGAGAATCTCCGTCACTGGTACATGCGCCATTCATTTCAGTTGAATTTTAATGCAGGATTCTTGTATGCATTCAATTTTCATAAAAACGAGAAATACAATTGCTTTTTAAAATACATTCATTGTTAATTTAAATTCAGAAGCACACCTCATTCTTTGGCCTTTAAACAACCGAAGTAAAAAATAAATTATTTACCTTTCTTCGACCACGTTCCAAACTGATGGCTCGCGGATCTCGGCTTGGATGAATGGGGATCTTCTTCACCAAAGCTTTTGTGATGGAAAGGCAAGTTGACGCAATGAAGAGAAGGGGCAAGACGTACATAAAGAAAAAGAGGAACAGGAAATATCCAAACCGAAAGTCACTAGAAAATCTGCAAGGCAACAAAAAATAGCACAATTGTATTAACCTTAAAGTAATATTTTATATAACAAGATGTGAATAATGCTGTCCACTGCTCATAATTAATCCCATTAGCGAAGGAAATTTTCCATGACGCCTTATCTAATGTACATAAATGAAACATCGTGGATTCTTGTTTGTGAAGGAGGGAGGGCAAGGGAGAAAATGAAAGCAAACAACTTGTAAACAAAGAAACCGTAAACCGCGGGTAAGGTTAGACAGATATTTAAGCAGACCTTCTTCGTTTTATGGAATCAACGTTTTTCAGTAAATCTGTTATTAAAAAAACTCACTGACTATTATTTTCACACTTCAGTATTTTTCAAATAAGGGCAAATTGAATGAGCTGATTACAAGTATAAGTCAGGCATAGACCATTTGATCTCTTATTTATCTTGTCAAAAAGGGGTTCATTCTACTTCTATGCCTTTAATTATTTACGGAACAATCCACCAGAGTATATACATATAAGTGCTACTGTTGCAAAACTTTAGATATTAGAACTTTGCGTGCATTTGACTGTCATCATCATCTGACATCTATAGTGATCAAGCAATTAAAGTTTCCTGCATATTTCATATATCTTTGTGATTAGCGCTCCGAGATAATAAAAAAGGTTATTCCACTTTACCAACTTTTTTTGCTTTCCAGCATGCAAAGTGCATTGACTGAGGAAAGAAATTCTCTTAGAAAATTTTCCTTTCTTCCATGTTTATTGTCTACGCTTGCAGATCAAATCTGTTCATAGGAAATATACAAACACTAACACTTTTCACACTCCAGTTAGTGTTTCTAATCAACAAGATAGTCTGTCCTCCATCCCCTTGATTTACACTATTTAACTTTATTTCCAATGAATTAACTAGAATATGTAAATTCCACTCATTATTATTACTTCATCTTGATGTTTATGTCCGCTCTCTGTCCAAACCTTTATTACACAACGGAACACAACGCCAATTACGGAATCATTCAACTAAAAGAAAATTGGCGTGTGCCACCACTCGTTTCGGAGAAAGCTTGGAAACATTTCTGAGATGAACTACAATCTGGCTCAGTCTTTCCCAAGCGTGAGAAAACCAAATGTGAAATCAAGAAAGAAACGTAAGTATAGTTAGATTAGACTGTGACGCACAAATATCTTAGAACTCATAATAACCTTTTGTTAATTCCGGTGTCTGATAACAATCATAATGAATTGTCTGTTCGAACAACCATAAACTATGTTTTCCTGGATATCAGCATGACACTAGCATTCCTGTCAAAATTATCATCTTATGTAATGTAACAATGAGATGAAGTTCTCCCACATAATAAATCTCTCAAGCAGTCAAATCTGTCATGTACTTCACTGAAGTGATTCCATCTCACATTTCAGAAGAAGACACAGGAAGTGCCTTAAATTTATTGTCAATCAGATAGATCTGTTTATTCTTCATGCATTCCTTCCTGTTCCTGGTGATAGTACATACTGGTAATAGTAGGCTGTTAAGATTTCACGACGAAAGATTGTTTCCTTTCCTTTTTCAGAAACCAAACATTTTCTGTCAGGCAGATCGAAATCGCATGATTTTCTTCTCTACGGAGAGAAGGACCATTTTTCTGTTTATAGAGTGTGACAGGCAATACCCAACACTGCTGAGTGTGCTAAAAAGAATATAGACTCATGTCAACACTCTACAAGTCTAGTTGTGCGTACGAAAAATTTATGCCAGTTTGGTTTGGAAAAAAACCGTACAAAGAATTCGATAGACCGAGTTTGGATCGGTAGGTGCTCAGTGGAGCATAAGACATCAAGGAAAATCTTATCAACAGGAGCAGCCCCACTCCTTCTACATCCGGTTTACTCAGAAGTGAACGCTGGAAGAGAAAATACAATTTCCTTACGTTAACCTCTTTTACACATTATTTTACATTAAATGAAGTTACTGGTATAGAAGGTGCTACAATGAAATGGCTACGTTATAGCATAGCATCGCAGAATCTTTCTACAAATTTACGCATATTTATACAAATGTTGTTATTTCGAAATCGCTTGTACAGCAATCAGCCACAATAACAATACGAAAAGCACTTGTCATGGGCATTTGTGTTTCTTCTGTTAACCTTCGTTGCTTCTGGTATGTCTATGTGGTAATTTCATGGGAGAGTGGATAGTTAGACGTTCATCAATACGCAAGCTACCTGTGGCTGAACAACATTGAAAAAGCAGTTTCAGAGAAACCACATAAAGGATATTCCACTTTCACTGGGTATTTATTCCTTAATTTTTCACAAGGACGGGCCTCTATCGTCTTGAATATTATAATGTAATAATAGGTAATCATAATGTTTCTGCTATATTTTTTTCTTTTGTGTTCTTTTTTTTAGCTTCGCAGCATTCACAGTTGTACCATAAAACTTTTATGTGGAAATGATAAATTGTTAAAATTAATGTCATACCCCTAATCTTCTCGACTATCACTTACTTGGAATAAAATGTGTCATCTAGACGTAACAATACGCAATGCAGAGACAAACTTTCACAAGTTTTGATTCTCAAGGTGACAGATTATTTTTGTTTCCAACACCAAGAATTTGAAAGGAGACAAACCACGGTAATTGTTCAACGATCATCGGAATCATTGGTGGAATAGTCACCAAGAGTTACCGTGAAAAACGTGAAGTGCAGGTAACCTTACCTAGTGATTCTCGAACATTACCGACAAGAAAATTTGCAAATGTTTCCGTCGCCGGAACAGTCATGCAGTATTTTGACGGCCTTACTCCTCACAATCACACGGAAAATATGTAAACAGGAAACTAGCAAAGTAGTTTGCAGTATTTAGTTTCCTTTGAAGTACTTTGTGCATCAAGTTATCAGCATTTTGAAGTAAGGTAGTCTTCTGGAACGCTCCCATTTAACCCGCGAATTTATGTAGGTAGTTTTAGAGACGCATACTATGCCTGGCATAGGATATGAAATTTCATCTGTATAAGTTTCTTAGTATGTTTCCTCTCACACGTTAGCCGTGTTCACTCCATGAAAATTGACAACTCTTGCCTTAGATTCTACAAGAATATGTCTTAACACCAATAACAAAATCCATGACGGATTTGTCATGAGAAATAAAAATCATGACGCTAATGTCCATTAACGGTAGATTTGTAAAGCACATTCCTGTAAAACTGAAACTTTATTTGGAAGAATAAACTTTAAGCCGTTAATAAAATGCATTCGTCAATTTTCTTATAATATTATAAACGCGATATTTTTAAATTGTAGGTGTGACATATCTCTTGCAATGACCTGGGCTGACTGAGCTAACGATAAAAAATCTCAAGATTTTTTAAACAAAAAAGCATAATCAAGCCTTGCGAACTCGCAGAGTGTAAAAACACTTTAGCACTGCTCTTGTCTTTTGTCTAACACTTAGCCCGTAATATGATGGTCCTTTAGTAAACGAAGCAAATCATTATCTTTGAACAAAAAAAGGAAACTCATTGTTTCTCAACATGTGGGAGGGTAAAAATAGAATCAATTTGCCACATGCTTAAAGATTATTTCGCTCCACTTCTTTCTCTTATCTAGTCCCAAGAAGATTTTCTGTGAAGCAATCATTGAAAATTTTATACGCTCCTTATTCATGGGCGGAGAATTTGCAGTTATGTTTAACCGGGTAGCAAGTTATGATAAAATCATGCCTCATTTGAAGCATTTCAATCTTAATGCAGTCGCAGCAAATAACAATAATAATTGCCAACTGACTGAGAAACACATGAAACACTATTTTTTGCGTGTTTTTTCAGCAGCTGCTTTTCATAATACACAGTAACACATGAATTCATAAAAATGAACGTTCTTCTATTTTTATCATTTTATATTTGAATGCAAATTTGCCAACGCATAAACGATTTTGTAAACAAGTACCTTGAATAGTGACAAATAAATGAAACATTCTTATGTGTGTTGGACTATAGCAAAGTTTATATTAATGCAGAATTTGGAATTAACAATGTATAAAATATGCGTACAGTGATAAAATGTAGTAACAAGTGTAAGGGGCAAGAAGTTCATGCTTGACTAGCTGTAATTGCATCAATTCTATTTGAAGTTATCTCGTTTGCTCCGTCTGGCAAGGTCAACGGTAACAAAATGAAAAACGGCCACATCAAACAGTATTTCTAAGAAAATGGTTACAAAAAATAAATCCCATCTAACACAGGGAATAAAACTAAGTTCTTGTGAATTTGGTACTGGTGTGTTGTGTGTGGACTTCGGCGGATTTAGGAGAATACGAAATAAAATTAATTTGAGGGTACAACGGTGAAGAAAAGAACAAATGGATTCTAAGAGGAAACATTTCATGTTGTTTCAATGAAATCCCTTCCCTTTTACTAACTTCGACAGACAATATTATGTTGAAACAGGTTCGGATTTGAACAGTAGTGAACCTTGAATGAAAACATGAACGGGAAGTGATTTGAGATGAGATTGAACACTAAGCACTGCTAGAGATGCTTTCACTATTCCGGTGAAAAGATTTCACTACTTTATACTAAACTGTGGAAAGAAAACTTACTGATCGAAACATGTTGTTCTGGAGATTTCTCCGTAATCGGACCACAAGAAGTGAGTGACAGACTTGGCAGGGTACAATGAGGGCGATGCGCACAACACAGGGATAAACCACACGAGAAGAATGACTCGGCGAATCCTCCCATCCGTCATGTTGACTCGTGAATGAACTGGGTATACAACGGCATAGTATCTGCAATTTACAATAGATAATTAGGAACAAACTTAAGTTTACATGGGGCAAGGTAGGATCTGAGAAGGCAGAAAATTGACTCTATTGTCATATTTGTAATGACGGGTGGAAGGGTTTTTATAAATGTATTTCACGAGAAATCGTAAGAAGCTTTCTCCGATAAAAATCTATAAAGTGGCATTACCTTTCAATACAGATAGCAACAAGTGTAAACACGCTGGCAAAGACAACCACAGATTCCAGAAAGCGGAGAGTGGTACACCAGAAGTCATTCATCATGTTCGTTTCAGAGTCGGCGATCAGTTCGAACAACTAAAAGTTTCCAGCAGGGGTAGACACAAAGACAAAGGAAAATTTCATTTCGTTTTCATTTGAGTCATGGTGACGATTAATTTTAACGTAATTAAAAGTATTCTAGTGGTTAAGGCTTAGTTTAGTATTGTGCTCCTCTAATAAATATGCTCAGATTTAGTTATTATGTACAATTATACACTATTGTTCTTGTGGGATGCTTTTGTGATTTTCTGGAAACTCTTCTAAATTAACTGGATTTGAAGACGTAGGATCTTTTGACAACGAAAACATCGATTGAATTTTCTGTACGTGATACGTTTTAATTAACAGATGTATGGCTATGTGCGACGTAGATTTATTTTGTAAGCTACCGCCGTTGTCTCTTTTCTTTCATTCGGACCAGGAATTTTTGAAGCCAAACAATGATTTTCAACGCATTGTCGATTTTGCCACTATTTTTACATTGTCGCTTAATCTGAGAGTTACTTTTAGTCGTCGCTGTCACACAATTTTTGAGGAGGAAGCAATGGGTGTTGCCATGCCTGTAACTTAAGATATTCAGCCAGTAATTAATTTTTCCACAAATGTTTGAGCATCCGCCCACCTAAAAGGCACACCTATGTACCATATTACTATTACGGCAACCACAATTTTTAATTTCCTTGTATTTCGGATATGTTTAGTATTCTAAAATAGTCACGTGTTTTGATTTTTTACTGTTCACATTTGCTACCACGTTTTATGTGGGCTAATGGTAATTCCTAAATGTAACACGTAGAAGTAGGATTTATATGAGTCATCGAACGTGAGTAGTTCATTTCATGTACAGCAATGAGTATCATGATCACGCCATTCGTTGCTCGATTCCATTGGCACGAAATTCTCAGAGATTTGTTTGTCAAATATAGCAATGGATATTGTATTGGACTGACATATATTGTAATATTTAATTTTAACCCTACGCAATAAATAAATTCCGTTTAAACCAAAACTTAAATAAATGCAGAAGAAAGAGTTTTATATTGTCAGTGACAATTTGTCACCTTTTGTTAATCTTACACAGGAGTATGGATTAGTAATGTATTTTTTAAAACTCTACAACCAATATCGTCTGAAAGAAATTGGCAAACTGTGAAACATGAAACCCTTAAGTAGAACCGCTCCAAACCAAAGCACTTTGATATTGCACAAAGTGGTCCGCCTACTCTGATGGTTTAATGTAATATTAATACTAGATGTAACTACCACTGATTACGCCGTTCAACTTTAATTTTAAGGCCAAAGAAGCCGCCTCCTTTACAACTTTTCTCTTTGTTAAATTTTTTACAACTTTTTTTGCTTTGCATGTTATTATTCTCCTGTAGCAAAAAACTGCCTTCTACTAAAGTGTCAAGGGCATTCTCAGACTTCGTTCCTGTTAAAATGAAAGGAATTAGAAACTTTTTACTGGAAAGAAAATATTTATAAATGTCTATAGACATTGTATCATATTCATATACTCCTTTACGTTAAATCAAGGGATACTTTTATAACTTATTATTTTTATGTACTTTACACCCAGAATTTTCTGAAGTGCCCAACCTTCCCAGAATTAAGGAAACAACAACGTGGAATTGGTGTTCATCTAGTTTAAAATATCGAAAGAAGAGAAAATGCAGAATTTAAAATGAATTAGTTCATTCGGCGCATTCTAATTACACCAGGCTTCGTTCGAAGTAGAACAATTGTAAGTAAGTAAGTAAGTAATTTATTTATCACTGACCATTTTGCCACCGTGCATGGTCAATCGAGATTTACATAGAATTTTATATTTTTATAAGGCAGATACAGTATTATATAGTTATTTTACAAGCATGTAGAACTTAGATAATAGTATTAATCAACATATTTTAAGTAGAACAATTGGCTTCAGCGAATTAATGCACCACTTGAAGTACCTATGTGTGTTTACCTGTTACACAATAATGTAAGTGCATTGGAGCTTGTTAATTGATGCCTGGAATGAACATAGGTATCAAGTTCTTTGTGCATAATGTTACGAAGCTCATCGTCTACTTTTATTCAATTTTACCAGCTGCAGCCATGGAAGGTGAAAATTGTAACTGTTGGATTGAATCTATGTTTTTGAATTACTCCCATGTGAATAAAATTTATTATGAACCTGATTCGTTTCAAAAGTGAATATACACAAGGAAATAATTGAACTTGTCCTTGCATTATTTTCCTGTTGCATAAATAGACAATTGCCGACGGTTTCGTGTCTAAGCATCAACCTTTCATGCAATAACAGTTTGACTGGCATATAGGCTATTAAACTATCCAAATTTTCAGTCGTTTGCTTACCTTCATGGGAAGAACGAAGGCTCCAACCAGAAAATCGCATACTCCCAAATTGACAATGTAGTAGTTGACGGGCGAATGCATCGACTTGTTCCTGTACACGGTGAGGCAAACGAGGAGGTTGCCCAGAACACCGATAAAGCATTCAGTGATGAAAAGTAGTACAAAAATTCCACGTACAAAAGAGATCTAAATGATAAAAAGAGGTAATGCATGTATTTATGAGTATAGATTTCGTATTTTATATAAATATATTTCGAGTGATGGCTATCTTTGATGAACAAACTTGCGACTCTGCGAAAAAAAAGTTTGCTCTTTTAAGTTGAAAACATGAAGAAAAAAGCGTGTAAGCAGCACGTATCAAAATGCTTTGGAATGAACTCGTGTGCATGGTGCGTTAAAAATTTAATTCAGAGGAATACCACAAACTAAACTGATTTAAGTGTACCACAATCTATGTAATCCATTTTTAAATTCATTTTTCTATTCGCTTGGGCATATTTTAGTCATCAAGAATATGTGTCGGCTACTCTAACTAATATGGCCAATTTGTGTTAAAATAGTTTTGTCTATTATGTATGAATAAACTTCAGCATTCTGATACTTTGTCAGTCCTTTCAGATTTATTTAGGTAGCAATAATTGAAGTTCATGGTCATTCATATTTTGTTGCAAAACGTTCAACAGTTAAAATACCTAACATACGCGTGCTAATTAGCGTAATTAATATCGTATTGGAATTTTTAGTTCGCTTCATGTCATTATTAATCTAGTCTAATTAAATTTTCCGAAAAAGGTGTAATTAAATTGGCTGTGGAAAATTACGACCGGAGTCGTTTTTTGGCTTCTTATTCATTCCAAGATCCGATCAGTAGTTTACTTTGTAGCGTGCGCTTATTGAACTTATTGGAAGGTTTTCTTGCCGTCTAATTAAACGACGTCGTAAAATTCTCGTTATGATTACATCCCAATCTTTCTTTGTCATGACTAACTCCACATTCCATGTTCACCATAATATTCAGCAATAAACTTTAAACGCATTCTTAACAAGATAAAAGCTTTCATGTGCCGACTCAACTGTAAATTCCGGTAGCCATCTTGTCTCAATAATCTAACAATACCTATTTTTAAACATAAATGTGTATTTAATCTAAATTTCTAATGTTACTTTTTATATTTTGATGGATTTGAGGTGAGGAAAAATACTTTTCAATTTGGAAACGATTTTATTTAGTCTCAATTCTATCATTTCATTGCTTAAACTGAACTCGAAAAGCGAAATTTATGTCGAACTCGAACGTTATTAATCTTCTCGCAACAAATTTGAAAATTTATTTAACAAAATTGGGCAATAATAATTAAGGGTTTCGGTGGACAGTTTCATACAATTAATTAAATGTGTCCTCAAGTTGGAAAATCAGTGTCATATGTTGGAAAATTCGAGGTTTGCTGATTTCATGAGACTTTGAATGCAAACAAAGTTCCGTTCGACGTGATGCAATATTGCATGTACCTACCTATTCCTAGGAGCAAGGTAGGTGAACTTAGAATTTTGAATTGAATGTTTTCCATTTTACTTTATTGGTATTATATGGCTGGAAATGATGTTTCGCCAAAACACATTTTACCAAGAAAGTATTTTCAAAACCCATGTAGTAAAACATAATCTTATAAGCTAACTAAAAGCTTTTATCTGTAAAAATCGCTTAAATGCTATACGGTTCAGTTGAGTTCGGAGATGCTGAGTTGTTTTTCAGCCTCTTGCGGGCTACTTTCCTGCTGTCCCAAATTGGGACTCCCAATTTCAAAAATGGCTTCTTCCCTTATGTTAATTTAATGCAATATCTCGACTCTAAATTTATTGTTTATTTATTGTTACATGACAAATATTGTTTCCGTGTTTTTGAAGCTTGCTTACAGTACTAACCTAACTGTACGAACGAAAACAATATTTCATAGTCACCACGCATTTTCTGGCTAGCAAAGTCCACGCAAAATTGTCGCGTTTCTATTACATGTTTTCTTTCTTTTGAAAGTCTTCTATTAAGCTTTCATTTCATCAAAGTTCAGTCCGCAAAGCTTTGAAATAATGAGCTTCTTTATAATATTATGGGAATTATAATAGAATATTTCTACTATCTGGAGGAACGTTTGACAAACAATTATATTTTCGGAGCAACTAAGGGTAAATGAGCGTATGTCTACGTGTCTGTGTGCTAGCTCTTAGCTTGTGCATTCTTTTGAAAAGAATCTGAAGCCTGGAGTTAGATGGTTATTTCGAAATTGTTTTGATGTTTAGTGATCCACGTCGTGAGTTCTCTACAAATATTTCTTGGCCGACAGATCTCCGTTAAGCAAAGTGTATGTGTCTTTTGAAAGTATCACGGTGGAGACCAGTTCTATCCCGATGCTTCCAACTCAAGTATGCACCATAATTATAGCTACCTGAGAATCGCAAAATTGCGATGGGATGCATAGAATTGACGCAATTTTGTCATCGTTACCGCATTCCCCATTTTTCAGGCATTCAAAAACATTTTAATTCTGCTAAACTTGAGATGATTGAACTTTCAAAGCATGTTACGTTATGCATTTCGATTGGTTTTGAAACCGTTTAAGATAATTTAGGGGGTTTCTACTAACAAACCGTCAGACTGAATTTCTTTTTCGCTTCATTAGGTTTGTCGCTCGATGTATTTTTGGCTAATCGGCGGTAGTCAATAATAGAGAATTGAATTTTATTATTCTCTGCATAGTCAGTAACACTTGTTCGATGTTCTGACTGTATTTTATTTATCTACTTTAATTCAAGGTCGCATTTCCCGCATTTATGAGAAACGCTAGATTGGTCTAAAATGGTATCACGGTGCATTAATTAAACAGCATATTCATGGTAACGTGGGAGAACGAAAATACACGGGTGACGTGATTTCTCTGCAAAACCAGATATAGAGGACGATTACCTTCCACGGAAACAAAAAACCAAAGCCATTTTATTATGTCAAGACAAAGGGGGAAAATGGAGGATGGAGATTTTTAAAAATATTCTTCTCGCTCCAGGCTCCGCTTACGGCTTGACGACCTACGCAAATAGCTTCGGTTCTCACTTAAGTTGGAAGGCGTTGGTTGTGACATGGAAACACAACTGAACGAGAACTGAAAATCGACAAGGTTAGACACAACAAATAACCTTCCAGCAAAACTACGCAAGCATAGCTGTTCAGTAAAGACACACGACAATCCTAGTAACGGTAACGGTGAAGCAAGATTACTTAAATATGTGGTACTTGTTAGCTCAATCATGCTACAATTAAGCAAGCTTAGAAACAAATAACCTGTGTACTAGTTTGTGGTGGAAGGTCCAGGAACAGTCGTCTAACTGCCTCTATTTGTTTTAAGTAGATGGATGCATTATGCATTGTGCTTTGTCCCTTATAAAATTCTGGGCTAGAGATTCTCAGGAAAGGCACACAATAAAGCTCTACATAGTAACAACACTTTTGATATGAATTTCTGTATGTTACCTGGCTGAAGTCGGGGTAAGGATCATCCTGTGTAGACTGGGTCAAGTTTGTTTCATTCATTGAAGTAACATCGCTCGAGTTGGAAGTGCAATTTAAAACATGTAGAATGATGCCGGTCGTCGAATTCTTTCCGCTGCATCCTACATTTCCTCCAGTTGTGTGATAAAAGTTGTGAAAATGACTTAGATCGTTTTTGTCCATCGTAGCGAAAGAAACCGCTGATGCTGTTCTCTTTTCACCCCACTGCTTCCCTTCAAATGAACAATCGATTTCTTATGCCTTTCCCTTGAGAATATCAATTAAGCCCTTTATAACAGAGGCAGCTTGTCAAGGGAGTTAAAGTAATTCTAAGGAAACACGCACTCAGAGCTTTAGCGTTTTAAAGATGGAAATGTTCTTTTTGATCTTCAACAGTACAGATAAATGAACTAGATGGAACAATGCCTCCGATGACGTAAATAAATATTTCAGGTTTAAGCAACCTTCTAATAAATGTTTCAACTTTCACCCACTATTGTTCAGAAAACGTTTTTCTTTCCAACTTCACCAAATTTGTCTTAAAAATTAACTCTAGGTTTCTGCGAACTATGTTTAGAATCTTTGGTACAACTAAAACGTATGGTAACAAAAGATGCGCCAGTATAATTAGTTAGATACTTAAGTAAGGCTTTCGGACGCGTGGTAGTACATTAATTATTCACAAGAAATTGTAACTTACAATTTGTAACTTCTATTATTTCGGGTTAATTCATTTGAGTTGTTATATTGTTTAGAGTACTGCACTTTCCAATCACATACAAAAATGTATAAATTTTAAATGTAGTGTTTCGCACACTGTGATCAATTGATCACCAAGTAGTAACAGCTAAGGTTTGAAGTTTCTACGGTTGGCCCTTACAGTGCTTACTGAAACAGGAGAAAATATTACAACTAAAGAGAGGTGAATGAATAGAAGTTATTCTGCGAAAAAGAAGAAGATTTACTAAAAGAAGTCTGAAAGTTGAAGCGAGCTTGAATGGAAAATTTTCATTTCAATTAGGTATGAAGACTAAATTTTTACCACATGTAGAACTAAACTAAACGAATTAAACCAACGTCGGATGAGTAAATGATCATGAAATTGTTACTTGCATATAAAAAGATCTTCGAGAGGATTCTTTTGTGATCATCTTAATTGAACTTCCTGTCACAATCTATTTAATCGGTAAAATTTTCATTCACTCTCATAAAACATGAAACAAATCCACCGCTGAGCAAAAAACTATAAACTTGAGTTATTGCTAGTGCATAAACCTGTGCCCGGAAAGATGTAAAGTTTCAATCCGTTTTATTTACTTTGTTCTTTACTCAAGTGGATTTTATTGTTTATGGCTTCTTCGATATTGTCTTTGTCGGTTCTTTAGCAGTACAGCATGTACAAAAATAAGATCGTCGTAGAATTTTAATTAAAGCTCCGATGCTTAGGTTGACGTCTGCGGTTATTTTCCATATTTAGACACTCTCAACTCGTCTCATTAAATGGCCGGGTTAAAACCAATTTTATTAGCATGATAAGCTAAGGCAGCCACTGGACTCTCCACATTGAGTTAATCTCACTCTGTCGTCTTAAGCCGTACTCGTACAATGATCACATTTCCTGATCCAAATAACACCGAAATTAATCACCACTCACTCTGCTTTCGTGTACTTCCCGTTCATTCTCGGCACATCTCTTCACTTTTGTCTATGAAAAGCCGCTGATGATTTCACCACCACCACCATCTCCGCCATCCTACATTAATTATTTACGCCTCACCATTTTGCACTAAAACAGAATTTTCAAGTAAAACAAACGAAGATGTATATTTGATATCATTCTGGGATAATTGAATGCCTGACGGTATTTCCGTCACTCCACTCCCCTCCACTCTAATTCTAGAAATTAGAACACTGTCTCTTTGTCTCGTCCACCTAACGCTCGTTGCCTGCATATTCAGTCTTAAAAGACTTTATCACCGATATGAAATGATGAAATGCATTATCTCCTAATCCAGCCACCTTACTTCACATCTATTAAAAGAAATAGCCAGCTGCTCTGCTTTTTGAGCCAGGCGTTGTTCATGTCAACCTTTTCAGTTGATTTCCGTAAAAGCGACTATTTTCAGAGATACCGAGACATACCTCCTACAATTCACTTTCATCAAAATAGCAAAACAAAAATATTGCTTTGTTTGACTTGAAGAGTTGATGCCTTTTGTACCTCCATGTCCATGGAATCCAGCAATTGCCGAAATTGCATGATTGTGTCAAAGATGTTGAAACGGAAAAGTTATCATGTCAGAAGGGCACAATGTATTATATTAATCTCAGCTATTTTGTATCCGTGCCCATGTTAAACCTATTAGCCTGCAGAAAGATTCTGTGTGGCCCCAAGCTTTGGAATTATTTATTTTGCATGACAGCAATTTGCACTTTGTGCTAATGCACGATCTTCTACAAACAGAATATCGAGCAACACAGCATGCTATTGTAATCGGAAGCAGCTACAATGTCTGACTTATTGGCAAGGCTCTACAATGTTTTGAGCGTACACAGACGTTTGATGAATTAACCTTTACCACTTACCAACTGTGAGACTTTGTAGTAAATTTTATATCATCAAATGGAGTTAGCATTACAAGCCAAGTCCGAACTTCATAAAAATGAACCATTTTATAAATTTGGCACGTGACACTTTTATAGTTGGATTAGTGTTAGTTTTCTCTGTTTAGATAATTCATTGCATAAATTCTAGTCTAGTCCAAAAATTAGCGGATCTGTTAATTGAGATTGACTTAGCCTTTGCTAATCGGCACATCTGTCAACGACTACAACACTGGCGCACTAGCATAGTTCTATTTATCAAACCCGCCATACCAATATAAAGGTCTGTTGGCAGTACATGTACATATCTAATGACCGATGGGCGAATTTCAGCATTTAGTATGGATCGATGTGAAAATGAAAAATCACGTGTAAAAAATTCACAACAAACAACTAAACAATTCACACCCGAAAAATGCTCTTGAAAGGGCAATGATTTCCGTATCTTGTCTTTGAACAAGGGCATATTTTATATTTACCAACATGACTACAGACGAATCACTACCAAAAGATAAATATGAAATGTATTGTTCCAGGCTATGCAAATGTATGTCACGGAATCAATATGAAGATGCTATATATCTTTTCTATTTTTGAAGACAGAGCTAAAACACAAGCACGGCAATGATTTGGCCAAGTGGTTATTATTATTTTTTCGGCTCATTGCTCATCATTATTTCAACCAAGTTTAACGGGGATTGCCCTCCTTGCTTTGAGATACCTAAACCAGATGTGAGTGACATGTAAGTAGCTGGTTTCGTTTAAACTTACCCTTTCAAGAGAAAATTACTTAATATTGCATTTGCAAGGCTGGCAAAAGTTTTATCTGACTTGCACTCATCCCTTGTCTTTATCTCTAAGTGCCTAGTCGCAATAAATTACATGAAAGTCGACCATAATTAGAGTTGCAATAAAAGTTTTTGTCTTTTACAACAGAAAACTTAAATCGACTTGCAGAAAGGAAGCTTAAGGTTAGATTGCAAACTTTACTGTGAGTCTCTTATGTTGGTTGAGTTGTGGTATGAACACACGATTGAGATGAGATTTTTTATCTTTTGGTAGGCTGTCGTTTACTCTATTGTTTGTCACAGTAGAAGACTTTTGTTTACTTGTACTATGCCCAAGACATCGTTTATTTATGGAAAAACAACAAAAAATGCACTTGTTACCGCAATAAATTGCTGTGGTATGTCAGACAACACAGGTTGTCTTACGATCCACTTGACCTCTTCTAGCGCAGCAAAACTTCAGTAGTAAACTGTTTCACAGCGACGAATTATGAGGAATTTATCTTTGTAAAATATGGTGGGCTTCGTTCTAAAAGACAACGTTCAATGAGAACAATTCCATTCGAAATGGCTACAACTTTAACTTTCCGACAATAGTGAAATAAAATGAGGAAATTGCTTTCCCTGGTCATGACGTAACTCACTAGGGACATGTCACACAACATTATCTACAGTTCTTGGGGAAGAATGAAAACTTAATAATTCTGAACAGAAAAGGTATCACTCCTCTCCCAAAATGAAATTGTTCCATTTTCCAAAACCTACTTTCGAAGAGCTTGTTTTCTTCTTCTGCGAACAACGTTCAGTTTGCTAATATCTGTGTGAAACCTCACCTTACTCTCGAAAGTTAGATTTCCATTTTATTGCCGAGTGACAAGTGTGTAACTCATTCAATTCGCATAAGAAATAAAAGTATATAATAAAATAAATAAACTGAAACTTTTGTATTGGCTTACTGTGTTATGAAGTCAAACAGGGAAGCTGAGTTTTCTGCTACTGTCCTCAGATTGAAACTTTTAAAATGTGTACCACCACGTCGCAAAAACGTTTTTATTTTCCACAAAAGACTGGTTGAGTGGTTAAGTCCATACGAAGAAAGTCGTCTGCATCTAAATTTTTCACGGTAGCCAAATCGCGGTGACATTGAAAATGTTTTTATGTTTACCCGGAAGACGTATTCGTTGAATGTAAAGTCTAAACAGTAAAGGGAATGCAACAATAATGCAAAACTGAGTATTTTTATATTATCATTTTCCTAATTTTTATTTTTATTACTTATATAATTTGTTATGAACTTACTCGTATGTCTAAATCCACGGCTCCTTCACACGATAAAGTAACTTTCTTCTCAACTTTCCGTTTTCATGAAAAGCTCCTTTTATTTTAACTGTAGCTTAAATTACGGCATGTTTAATTGAAATCGTTTATTTTACAATTTGATGGCCTAGTGTATGTATTTTTTTATTGAATCGAATGTGCACTTTGAATATTTAGTAGTTGTTTTGAGCCAACCTGTACAAAATTCCCTTTGAATTTTAAATGAATAAATTTTTCTACAGGGGAATAATGATATTTTTGATAACAACATTTGCATTAAATATTTGCAAATGGGAAAATATTCAGCCAGGAACTACGTAACAGGTTGATAACGATGGGAGTTTTGTTGAATGGTGGAATAGAAGGGGCTCATGGCATGCCAGCTTTCACCGTCCAACATGGCAATGTTGTCACACGGAGAGATGGGTGAATTGTGAGACAGGAATGCGTCTGCACCAAAACGTTTTGTCAGAAAGATCAACCATCCAAACCTATGGCTTAGGAGAAAACTCAACAGGCTTGGAGCATGCTTTTCCTTTCGCTTTGGTCGAGTGAAGAGGCCCACTACATTGCAGTTATCGTGCATAGTTAAGCATACCAAATTTCAGTCAGGAAATGTCGGGTTACACTAGGCATGCTTTCACAAATATTTTGAACAAAAATAATTCAATGACCCTGTTAGATACTTTCACATCTGAATAATGTTATACTCCAATCCAAGCTGTAGGTCTCAGTAACTTTGTTTAGAATTTTAGTTTATATAGAAAAATAAGGGAAAGTTAGAGAGATGTACGGAGTACAGAGGTGATAATTTAATACAGCAGAAAATTGGCATTTTGTAACAAAAATGCTGACTGATAGCATTTATTCAATACACACAATGAACTGTACACAGAAGAGATGTTTCGTTCCGCTGCTAAATTGTGCACTTTGTTTCTTTCTTAAATTTGAGGCTGTGTAGCCACTAATAATTGGTGCCGGTGGATGGGAGTTGAAAGATTACAGTATAAATATGTTACAACTTACATTCCTGTATTAAGCAATTTTTCTGAAACGCGAAACACCAAGTTCAGTTTTGTATAGTTTGCTGTTCAATTGTTTAAATGAGAGAACTCTTGGTTAACCATCAATACATATACCGCAGGTCATATTATTATAGTGATGAGCTACACAACACTGGTACTACATTACTCGTAGTCATAGTTAAAGATGTTGAGTTTTCTATCATGTTTTCAGCATGAATGCATAAATTGAAGAAGCACGAACGAACGCACACTTTACACAATCAGAAGGTACACATACAGAAGCAGTAATATCTCCTAATTGGACAATACAATGTTTCAGATTTTGTCAGTAAACGACTTTCTGGTAAGAGCATTCAGGTAAATATAAAAGACGTGATTTTAAAATTAGAGACAGTGATTGAATCTTTATGTAATAGCGAATATGTCAGGTATGCCCTGACTTTAAGCAAATATGTATGTACGTAGATTGAGAAATAAATGTTATCGCTGTACTAACGCTAAGAATGCCGTTATCACAAAATGAACACGCTAAATAAATTTCGATAGACTTCCGTGTTTACTCTTCTAAACTGCCACATGAAAATGTGTACCATGGAAAAAAGCGGAACACAACGTTTTGCTTATTATATCACATCACGTGTTATGCAATGCATTATGCAACGTTAACAAAAAAGTTAAATGCCACGAATCTTCTACTTCATCTAGCAAACATCTAGCTTGTTTTTATACACATCCGGTTCTTGGTAATTTTATTGATACCACTTTGCTGCTGCGCTTCATTTTTCCTTCACCATACAAGCAATGCAAGCATTCAATAACAATCCGATTATAACTTACAGCAGCCTCTCTGCTTGTAACTTGGCGAATTCAATTGTGAATTCTATGTTAACGCATTCCATATTATGCATGCAGACAATGGATGTATTTGTGCGAGCATTAAATAAAGTATAGGAATAATTGCAGAGTCTCATCTTCGTTTTACCTACCCGTGTTTCTTGTTAACTACCTACTAAGCTGTAAGTAGTTTAAAAATAAAATTTGAACTCCGAACTCAAATATTTTCCAGGCGGCAGATATTACTCGAATGCAATGCTTAACAACAACAACAACAACTGTGTTATTTATTGTGTAACTGTTGGACCACTCTTTTGAAATGTTGAGTTTACCCAAAAGTTGGAATAAAATTAACCTATGAACTACTAGATTATAATCAGATACATTTTTTATTCTTATTCTCTCAACAAAAAGACATTAATAAGGAAAATATGGGCATGCATGGAATTTTTTCCATGCGATTGAGTTTTGACAACAATGCTAATGTTAAATTAAATTAACGCGGCGAAAAATAAACTTGTTTTTACGCCACTGACTTTTGTTTATTTAGTGCGGCAATCGCATAAATGCGATTCGCATAATATATGAAAAATTAATCATGTAAACAGTTTGTTTACACACACATTCAACAAACAAAGTTCCGGTCGTTCTCTAACAGTTACTTATGATGTTTTCTTTTTCTCCTACGATTTGTTTTTTAGCTATTCTGAGCCTCCACATCTGAAGAGTGTGCACAATAACTAAGATACAAATCATTGTCAAACATGGCATGGGTGTAAACAGAGATTGTGCTGGTCAATAAAAACAATCTTGAGTGACATTTCCTTTCAACATAAAGTGGATTGATTCAGTGGAAAGCAACTTCAAGTTGGAATAAGCAAAAGTCTTCTTACTGCTTCTTGGAAATAGGATTTTTCTCAACAATTACGACTGATAACAGTGTATCCCGACGACATAGAACAACCCGAGGCGTGAGTTAACTGGCAACAGCAAATCACGACTGGGTGAAATGGCGAATCGCCATTGGCGATTTATTTTTAGGTTGTAATTCACGCAGTTCATCACTTCTACTTTGAAATTTAATACACTTAAAAAACTTTGTTTACAGCATGCGTCATGCAAATGAATATGAAGTGAGGACTTTTACCCCAGAACAGCTTTCTATTGTGTAATGTATATAAATTCAATTTCAAGATTTCAGCATTTCTCTGCCGCCAGCTGTACTAAACCGTCAGAGAAATTGTCGCGAATTGTTCTGCCGCAAATAGATCGTCACTGTGCGTAGTGTCGCCAATGGGTTGCCGAAAATAATCCAAGACTCCTAAATGGTTGTCAAATGCTAGTTATAGAAAGTACGTAGGTAACTTGGCAATGTTTAAAGCGAATTTGAGAGTCCATAACTTTAACAGATGTTAACAGATCGTCCTGATTTTGGTGTCATAAGAAAGCCCAACTTCTCCTCTTCAAAACGTGCAAACGGGTTACGGTATATCTATTCCCTCTGTTGTATTGTGCAAAATTTAAAAACACGTAATAATTTTTTTGTAAAAAAACGCTCATTTTCACTGTTTTTGTCTTATTTTGTCACCTTCTAGAGAACTCGGTTTTTTTTTCAAAATGGAAGGTTTTTGATGCAAAATGTTCCGCTATTCAAGGTGATTTGAATGTGCTATTGGAAGCATGGTATGAGCATGAGATACATGTTTTATGGACCAAGGAAGATGGTCATTTTTTAATGAAAGCAGAGGGCCAAAATGTGAAAATCACGAAAAATCGAATTCCGTATAAATGTTGTAAACATGCATTTTTTCTCAAAATTTAAACTGCAGAAGAAACTACAGCTAAAATTACGAGGATACTCCAAATTTGGAGTCATTTCAACGTGTTTCATAAAATTGACACGCTTTTTAAAAAATGTTATAAAAAAATGTGTCAAAAAACCGTTTTTTGCCACTTTTAGCATTTTGGTTGTCACTGCCACACGATTTGAGGTAGTAAAGAGAGCTTTTGCACGCTTTTAAGTTGGAACCTGGGCTATCCTATGACACCCACCTCACGTCGATCTGTCAACATCTGCTGAAGTTATCGACTCCCAAAGTCGCTTTAAACATTGCCAAATTCCCTTCGTACATTAGAGAAGACAAGTAGGTATTGAAGCCGGTTGCACTTTCTTTATTTCTACCTACACTGACACTCTTTCACATTATTACATGACACATGATCTCCTGAATTCCAAACAAATATTCCTATATAATCGCACCTTGCTTAAAAGGATTCTAGCCAATCCTGGATTACCTGTCTCTCGTTTCTATTGAAAAGTTTACCTTTAATGGAATGAAACCGGCACCGGCATGTAAAACTGAATGAAGTGTAAATACGTCTTGCAGAGTATTTTGTCGTTGACCGATTCTGCTTTCTCATAATATTGAGTGGGATCTCCACAAAAAATAGGCATAAGTATTATACTATATTATTAGTTTCATCATCCTCTTTCCAAAAACTGAAACTCTGAAAGTGAAATCTATAAAAAAAATGCAATTTTGCGTGAAATTACACTTTTCTATAAGACATCAAGCAGGTAAAAGTGAAATCAGGGAATAAAGTTATAAACTTCGAAGGTAGAATAGTTCAATTAAAGCCAGTATTTGTTTAAAAAGAAAATCTTTCCCAAACTATTTGGCAACTCGTGTTTTCAATGGATAGCTAAACTGATGACGGTGTACCTTTAAGTACACATGAGCAGAGGAAAATTGAAACTTTGTTGTGATCTTCCATTAGAGCCGACAGCGAAATTGTTAAATAAAAAATTGCATAAGAAATACGTTTCAGTTTCAACAGTTTGTTTTCAGATTCAAAATTTACAACCACAATCTAATTGGTTCTGAATAAATTACTATAAAGTGAGAATTATATACATTATATATATTACTTATATGTATAATAATGAGGATAAATATTACTCCAAACTTTAAAAAGTTGCAACAACAAATTGTAAGTTTGAGGTGTTCGACGTATTGAACGGTTTGTATGATAGCTATGAAAACCCAATGATACAAAATAGCAAATTCTTGTAACGGTTGCGTCAAACCATTTTTTGGAAATATTCAGAGACCTCTTTCAGAATCTCAAACTATGTGTACTGGGAGAAAGCACGAAGGTACCAGAAGTCACACTTGTGAACACCAGGGAGCTCGTCATGTTCACAATCAACCCTCCAAGCAGGGAGTGATCACTTTTACCAGTAGCTGATTTCACCTTTAGTGAAATGAAAAGCGATTGCTCATGTCATCGTACATAGTGTAAAAGGAAATATGGAAACAGTGCTACTTTCAACAATGCACATATGAGTTTAGTAATTATTTCAACATGCAAAAAATGATTTCAGTTATGTATATATAACATGGAGCAAATGTCAAATAAAAGTTTTTTTTAGAAAAAAAGCAAAATAAGTGGAAAGTACAAAGTCAGTCATTTTGACTCTCACTCTCATTAACTGTAGTGGAATAATTAAATTATTTAGCCCGAGGTAACGTATGTAGCTTTTTATTTTAACAGATTATGCCTTACGTAATGTTACATAATTTTGAAAAAAAAGTTAAATCCTGAAGAAGTAGAATAATTAAAATAAAACAAAATAAAAAAGTAACTATGTACCAAATTTCCACCTTAGAATGTATTTTTCATAGCGTTGTTGTTATTACTCCAACTTCAATTTTGATGCGCTTTTCGGCATTCAGTTTATGAAAAATGGCTGTTTAAAAAATACGCCTAATCTCACTGTGGGAAAATGTTAAGTGTTCCATGTTGAAACACAGAAAAGTCATTTGTTGCTGGTTAAAAGTTGCAATAAAAGTATTCGCCATTATTGATAATAGAACGTATTTCATGTGTTTCCTGTTAATACCATGTACGACGATATGAAAATAGGGAGCTCGATTATACGCTTTCTATCTGATATCCACAATAGATTATTCTGAAGTTGAGAAACCATACTTCATAGTCCCTTCACTCTTAATGCACCTGAACAGTTCAAGAAAACTTATACGCCTAAATTAACAATAATAAGATGTAGCACTAGTGTTGTAATACGCAAAAATTTACTTTAATAAAGTAACTTTATGAAATAAAGCTGGGTTGGATATTAATCCTATTTTTGTCACCTTCAAATCTAACTACGCGACTGTAGGTTTTTTACATTGCTAGTTACCAAATGCAAATAATTTCAGATTTAAATTGAACTGCCTTTTTTAAAGGCATACAATATGATATTCTTTCAGATGCAAAATGATAATTTTGATGCCATCCTATTAAGGAAAAAAGTAAAAATTCATCGCGGTCAAATTATATTTTTTACATTTTACATTTTAAGTTTTGAAATTATTCTATAATTTGTAAGCTATAAATTACCGTGTGTAACAATTACATTAACCGTTCGATAAGTTTTGATTTAAAAACACAAGAAACATTAGAGATTACAAATCCAGTTACGCTATAATTTTTTCCCATCAAGGCATAGCATTTTTGCTAATTATTTCGCAAGGGGATTCTAGTCAGAATGTAATTCAGTATCACTATCATATAGTAAAAATTCTGTTACCAAAGACAGTGTTATAAATAAGATATTAAAATTGCACAACTCTTCATATTTAACATGAGATTTTTCATTTTATTAATATGGATTTTGTGTGGAAACTGGAAACATGGAAACAAGGTGAGTGTTTATCGCCAATTCCATCCAGGCCAATATTGTCTTCCAATGCAATATCTCGTGTACCTAATTTTCGCCATGTCACATGTGTCGCTTATACCAATTGTTTCAAATCGTAAGTAAGAACATTCACATACCTCACAAATTAATATGGTAAAGATTTTCATTTGTTTGAGCATTTATCCTTGATCAAAGGGGTACTGTCTATCGTCTAATCTCTCCACTCAAATTCCAACCCCCTGTTAACTCGAATTCCTCTTTCAACTCCAACAAATCATCCACATACCTCCAAAAACTAAATTTTGGTTTAGCATTTTTTGCTGCAGGTTTCATTGGTAATAGTAATAACAAAAGTGTATTTTGAGTACGAGAGAGGGGAAGAACTTTCCTACTTGTCACTTATTAAAGGAATATAGATTCTGAGATAATGTTTTACTAGGACAGAACAGAAATTCCCAAGATGACCCAGCATTGCGTTGCGATGTGTGAAGTTAGCGAGCAATTGCTATTCTTACGAACGGCCATTGATGTGGGACACTAATTCTCCCGGTCGAAACTCCGGATGGACTCATAACAGTCAGATCAGCAATAAGCCCTTAAAGAATTTACGGCCCTTCCGGGTTTCCTACCGTGCCAGTTTTGACAAACGCAGTGTTTCTCTTTTTCCTCTGTTCTCATCTTTCTGCAAAATGGGGAACCAAGTACTTTCACGTATTATCTGCTGGTTTAACTTGAGAACCAGTGAAGAGAGGAAAGAATGAGTGACCGAATGATGATATTATTGCATAATGCCTTGAATAGCGTCGAATCATTTTTTCGCCAAACATTCAAAATATTTAGGTTGGGATCTACGTGGTGGCTGGCCAAGTAGTAAGTAGCAAACACACGTGGTCCGCATCCAGACAGACGCAGCGGAATATTATTTTTTTGTAGTTTAGAAAGAATAAATGTAGCATTTTCTGACTGGAGCACCTTATATTTCCAATGATGACCCCCATAAAATCGGCCGAATGTCATTTCCGAATGTGATCGTGAAATTTCCTTCATCGCTCTCACATTATTTTTAGTTGCATCAAGATACAATCCACCAGTAAAGATAAACATAACATTCCATTTGGGGAGCACGTTTTCCTCGAGCAAAACATGTATTGATGCACAAAACCGCTGTATGAAGAGGTTTCTCCAGAATCCTTGGTTTACAAATGCGCGACAACACAAAGCACTTCTACTTCAACTCCGCGATAGTTATTTTCGTGATGGCGATGGCGGCAGATAAGGACCACAATATACTACATAAATACATATTATTATGTACAATGAGGAATGATTGGTTCGTGGCTGGTGGCATAGTGAAAGTAGTAAATGGAAATGGAAACAGATACGGTATTATGATAACGGCTATAGTGATATCGCATATCAACAAAAATCTTTCCTTCGGGAGTTCTCTTCCACCCTTCAGCCGGTATAATTTTCTTCCAGAGCAGCCACGTCGGCTGTGCGAGCGTGTGGGCATCGATGAAGATTTTTAGATGCTAATGTCTCACTTACAACCAGCTCAGTTCCCTATAATTCTACTCCTGCTGTCCGTCTTTCACTAATTCTCAAGGCTTTTCTGAACACCACACAGGAACATGGCGTTTCGCTCGTGTGGACACTTGAAGGGAATCCTACTGTTGTACATTTATCGTTTGCACAGTTTCCTACCTTATGTTGCCTTCCTTTACCATTGCCCTCTCAACTTCTCCAGCTAAAACGCTTTTGTGTATTGGAGAAAAAAGAGTGGCTGACTGCATCTTTTCTTCCCGTACTATTATTATTTTTAAGCAAGTTCAGTCAAAAGTGATAAAGGGCTCTCTCCTCAATTTCTTAAAAAACCTTCCAAATTCTTTCTCGAGCAAATAATTTTTCAAACGTCCCGGCAATTTGCTCCTTTGAAATTGACTACAAAATTACGAAATGAAGTGTGACTTAAATGAATGAGAGAGAACTTTTCACCAAGCGAGTTTCCATGAGGGCAGAATTGAATATGGCAGGTAGTCAACAACAGATACAATATACAATTCTCGTGGAAAAACAAGTGAAAAGAACTGTAAAATGGAGAGAAAGCAATCACACCTATAGGAACATTCAATTGATCTAGAATTTGGGACTGCGACCGGTTGTTGCATTTGCCCGCATCCATTCTTAAAGAAAACCGTTGATGGAGTTTCAGGAGTATGCACACATGCATGAATAGTAGTTACCACATGCATTTCCAAGCGGAGCATGCATCCGTGTGTTGCCGCAGCGAACGAGATTCTAGCAGTCACTGGTAGAACCAGCGTCTATGAGTGAGTTGAAGTGTTTTTTGCAAACAACTTAAAATTGTGTGAACCATTTCAATAAACAAAGGGGAAACATTACAAAGGGAAAAGGGAAGCCGTTACACACTCCACTCGGCTTCACCATCTAACGAATTTTCATCGAAGCCTCTTTGTGGCGGTGTAGGATATCATCAGTCGGCAGTTACTTGCACTGAAAGTCAGCCTTGGTTCTTTTGCTCTGTGGGCTACACTCATGTTCAGTTCAGTGTTTCACATTTGATAGAAATATTTATGGTAATTTTCTCCAATCAATGGAACAGAAGAAGCGAGTGGGAAAAATATCACTTGGCCCACTCTGTTCCATTGTTCGGATGCAAATGCAAATAAATTGGATGATGATTCTTTTCCTTGTCTTTTTTTGTTTTTGTCACCACGTCCAGGAGCGTTAGTCTACTCCGACTCACTTAAAAATTCAACTAAAACGGATCAAGTCAAATGCCTACTTAAATGGAAAAAGAACAAAAACGTGCATACCTAAACTGCACATTTGCACAAGTAAGCTGATGGGATGAATATAATATGTGTGCCTACAACTACCACGCATGCCTTCGCCCATCCATCCGCATCAATCTATTTACCTAACTACTTTTGTATATTGTGTTGCTACTGGCGCTGGAAAAGTAACTCACTCTTTTATGCACGCATTGTTTTTAAACTTTAATAGAATGAAAGTTTTTTCCGATTCATTCATTTTTCCAGACTCTGTTTCGCCGAGTAAAAAATCTAGCACAGAGCCCACCAAAATTATGCTTCTATTCATAAGGACATCTCTTGCGCAAGAAAGGCGTAGAACAAAGTTCTCCAGCAGCTATTTTTTTGATTCCTTCAAGTGTAAAAGAGAAAGCACGCTGAAACGCAATTTGATATTATTTCCAAAAAACGACACTGAAACCATTCGTTTGAAATCAGCTTACGGACACAACACACGTACGGGTGTTTGAAGCAGTAAATTTTTAGCTAGTTTGAAACCCATCGCGCACCAACAACCACACTGATGCCATCAATGCGTACAGCTGTATTTTGTTTTTAAAATGTCTGAATCCATTTTCTTTCCCCTTAAAAAGTAAAACTCGTGTTACTCGTACTTCAGCGTAAAGTACGGGGCCGTGTTGGCAGGTCGTTTTTGGTTTTCCTACTTTAGTGAAAGAGGCGTATGTCTAAAGTAAAGCTGCATTGCATGGGATTCCTATATTTATGTAAGACGTGCATACTTTTAAAAGGCTTTCTCATCTATAAAACACAACAAGAAGAAAAAACAAGAAAGCGCGTCTCATATGATACTCTCAGCCTCAGCCAATGCGAAAAATAATCTGTCGTATCTGGAGTGCAGAAAGCTGGGCGACGACGTCAAGCCTAAAAGACCTGCCAGCTTTTTCTTCCGCTTTTCTTAGAGACTTTGTTTTTAAAACATTTTCGACGGAGAAAAAAACTAAAACACTTTTTAAAGAAAAAAAAAAGAATGAGCAATTGTTCCATGTGTGTCTCTTCTGGATATCACTTGGAGCAAGTGAGAATATGACGAGAGACTCGGTGGCTAAGTTCTATGTACATCACGCTACTTCCTTACTAATAACTACTGGTGGTGGTTCGTTCGTGGCATGCCTACATTTTTTGAAGTAGCAGTTTTTCAGAGGAGACGGGCATACATAATGGAACCGCTCTATTTCCTTAGTTTACGTATAGTGTTATTATATGCTCTCAGGGCTGTAAACCATGACTTTGCTGACTTTTCATTTCCTTCTTCAATGTCTTCGCCTCGTTATTCAACGAAAATGAGGATTCTTTCCTACGACAACCTTCCCACATACTTCCCAAATAATAAGCTTATTTATGTCCGAGCGAATATATAACAAGACAAAAACGGTGCTCTGAAACGTGGTTCTGATTACATAAAAAATATGCCGTGCACTGGGACAGAAACAAGTTTTTGCATGAATATGACTGCGTGGGAGAATATTATTGAAGAAAGAAAAGAGCATAAGAAGGAGAAAAGGAAGCTGAGGAATGACGACGCATACAGTCGGTGTTTTGCCTCGACAGGTCATACATATCACAAAATTCTGATTCATTATTTTTTTCAATGAATGCTCCACAATCCGCAGCGTGTAGGTGTGTAGGTACGTGGGTACGAACACCAAAACAATTCATACGGTGTGTGTCCGTGGAACGCAAACTGACATGAGTAGTGAGGAAGGAGAAAGTCAGAGAATCAGATCCTTTAGACAATTCTAAAGCCCGTTCATTTATCGTGGCATACAAACACGAGCCTTTCTTTTTTCAATTCTCAGAGCTTTTCCACCACAAGGTGGCACGTTAGATGTTACGTTGCAAAATATTATTCTTCTCCCGTGTAACGCTGAATATCGTATTAGTGGAGCGAGACCGCAATTTCTTCAAGTGTGTAGACAGAGGAGAGAAGAGTTCCACGCTACGCTAGAAGTGCATTTTGCTTGCTTTGCTTACCTTTTTACTCCGTACACTCCGGCCTATCCAGACTCATCCCGAGTGCATTAATTCTTCTTTGGTGCTCTTCTGCTCTTCTCTTGCCTCTTTTTACTCCCTTTTCATGTTTGCCTTTTCCGAATGAATGAGGAAATATGGGTATGCTCACGTTACCGTGTTGGCAGGTGTTCAGCGAAATGTGAAAAAGTAAAAACTAAGCAGAACTGGAACCACGATGTGTAATCTTTATGATGCAAATGGAGTTTCGTCTTACAAAAATGATTGTTTAAATGGAAGAAGAGAGGGAGCGATGGAAACTCGAAAATATTGTTACATACATAATGCCACACACGAGCATAGAAAATCAGTTTATTCGCTTCAATTCGCAACATTCACTCTACATCCATAATAGAGTAGTAATATTATAAGAGTGTAGTAAGTAATGATAGCGCGCTCAGATTTTCCTTTTGATATCAATAGCACACTCACATATCTATTCATTTGAATAACGATAATATTTTTGTTATTTGTGCTAATTTAAATCAACATTTTTATCCATTGCTAAACAATACAGACTTACAATCTAGTGTGAATTATGTACCAAGAATTTTGTTTTGTTGACGCGAAATCTGGCTGAAAATTTTCGTCTAAAATATGCCATTTGATTCTTTCAAATTTTCAAAGAAATGTATTTTCAAATTATTTATTATACAATCATTACATTACTGTGATGGCATATCAGCAACATAACCAGATATTGTATCAGTAATAACTCCAACTTATGGTATTCTGTTTTCCACTATCGTGTCGTGCAGAGCTTTAATTATCATTTCTTATCTTGTACTTACACTTTACGGATCTTTTATATTAATATAAGAATTCTATAATTGACACATCAACCAGGTTACAAATTACGTTTGAATAAATTTTAACATACATACATAAGTAGGTAAAGGGTTAACATTTTCAATCAGTTAACACCACACGATCAATACAGCGTTTGTATTTACAATTAGCCATATAATTCCTTAATGCTAGTGAAAAGAATATAGATTTGTGAAGTTTGCCGCTTTCATGAATTTTCTTTCATACATATAATAAATATAGGCAAATATATTGCAATATAATAGAAAAGGGTGAGGTATGGATTCGTTGCAACACTTGGCTAGTGTTCTCTCTTTACATAATCTTCAGGTTATGGGAATGAATAACAAAAAAATAAGCTCAACATTCATTTTAACAAATCATTACATTTGATGCTTGGAAAATTAAAAAATAAAGTTCTATGATTTAAGAATATTAACAATATGAAACAATTGTATTAGCGTTAGCACACTTCATGTGTCCGGTACGATACTCATTTCCTCTCACGCACACAAAAATTACAAATATGTAGTACACTGTGGCAGCATTACATTGTATCAGCACTACATTAACACTGGATATCATTTTGAACAAAAATGACAACTATCTACATACCGTGTGCTATTTGGTGCGAGGGTTATGATAATAATATTGAGTAACCATAATAGATGTCTAAATAATTTGTTTCTCCTTGCCAACAGCATCCGCCGGGAAAAATGGCTGCATGCATGACTTGTAGAAAGCAAATGAGAAACCCTTGAGTCATCCTAACAGTGTTAAATAACGATAATTTAGTTGCCTCCGAGTAGGAGTAAACAACTGTTCAATAAGAAACGGAAAAGCTGGTTTAACGGTATTACCGGAGTAGCAATACTACAGCTAAACAGAGACGATACACATAGAGTTTACGGACAAATATTGTAGATTTTGCTTTTTTACTCTTCAAGCATCATAGATCATCATAAAAATTGTTTCCATACTTTCTCTCATAAATACGATCCTGTAGAAGAGAATATGTTTTATGGAGTGAGTAGACTAGAGCGTTGGTGCTCCGTAGGACAAAAGTGTAATAATGTGTGCAATATTCATGTATCATTTCTTAAATAAATTTATACCCGCACATCTTACGCTTTTGTTTGTTGTTCTCGACATGCTCAGGAATTGAGTTTGCCCTTTGAAAGAGAGACAAAGAGGAAGAGAGCAGGTCATTGGGAGCTGCAGTAAAAGAAACGTATTATGGATTCCCTTTGTGTTGCTAACACAGAGTTATTGTTTTGTGTGAAAATGGGAAAAGCCATTTTGAATATTATCTTTTTCGGTGTTGGGTGTTCCCTTTATCCACATAAGTACATTACATGCTAGAGATACTTTAAAGTAGTTTATAATGTAGTATATTATATGCAAATATTTAAACTACACACAAATATGACTCCTATAGAGCTTTTACATAACCCTTAGTTATATAAACAGCACATAATTCTTTATACCGTTGTAGATAATACAGAAAATATATGCATGATTTCTCCTCAATGTCAACCATACAGCTATAACTCTGACCTCACTGTTTTATTGTTGCTCAACATTTTTTGATTCTCGTTAGCCAAGGAATTTTCTTCAAAATAGCGAGCTACTATGTACATACTTTATACATGTATATCCCAGTATTGTATTACGTTTATTACAATTTGAAAACGGAAACGGCCCTTTTGTCGTTGCCTTGTGTGTTCTAATGAATTTGTTGTGTACAGATCAAAGATCAACGTATCGACTATAATCCATAATATTAATATTGTACACAGAACATAACTCAATATTTTCTTTTCACATATGCATGCATGTTTATTTTTGACATGTACTTACCAATATTCTGTTTACTTTTGCACGAACATTGATACAATTTATCTTGTCTGTATGTAACAGTATTAGATCCTAGTTTTTGTATCCTGGGACGAAACTGATATTATAATCCAACTTTATGTAGTACAAGTATTTTACTTCACATTAGTAGCTATATAGTATTAGATTACACTACGCCTTTTAGAAGATGCACACAAGAAAGCTGCTTCAGTTTCCTCAGTTTTGAGTTGGGAATCGTTTACGGATATGAGGTCGTATTGAACTGAACCGATGTAACTTTTTGTGTTTGTCTGCAAAATACTTAAGTAGTCCCTTACAACAAACGTGACCGTATTACGGAGCTTCTCTGCGTCCGTCTCTCTACCCATGGAGTGTTGACTTACTGTAATATGAGTGCTGTGAACCCATGCTCATGATAAACAAATATTTAAATTCATTTTGCTTCATCATGAAAAGCAGTTCCAACGGCGTTAATAAATGTCGTGTCGCTTGATTCGTTTTGTTATGAATTTGTACCCTTTTCGTGTGTGGATTATGAAATTCATCCAGTGTTTTCCGTTCCCAATTTTTAACCCTCGCGTCAAGTTGCGTCGAGAGTTTCTTAATAATATTGAAATCTGGTTACGTAATAATATTAATATGTTTCTGTTTCTGTTAGTTTTGCTACAGCTGTACTCCTAATATCAGTATGAAGAAGTGTAGAAATAGAGAAAAAATTAATTATGCTACAATAAGTTTGACCAGTGACCGTTCCGTTTACTTTTTCTGAGTCGATTTGCATTTTTCACTGGGGCATCTTGCACACTCGTGAAGTGGTGGACAAAGTTGTCCCACGAGCTGAAGTGATGTGAGTTCTGTCTGGATGAGGTTAAACTCTCCATTTTCGGCACACCAGCACCGGTGGCTCTGGCGTGCCGACTCTTTTTTGCAATTGGTTCGACTTTATTATATTTTCTTTGCTTTCTGATTTCATTAAATTGACTCTGCTCAATAACATTATCACTACTATGATAAGAGTTAAGCATAATAGGATTAGACAAAACTCTATTTTTGGAGCTCTCGCTGTCATTGCTCTGTTTCACCTGGCTGCTGTTTCTCATCAACACCATTCTTTTCTTAATATTTGAAATATGGTCAGCGAAAATACTTCTCCTTTTCCGGTAGTGATAAGCGGGGAATTCTCTCATCACCGGGATTTTGCCATCCGGAAAGTCCATGCTACTCGACACATCCAAGCTCTGGGGTGCTCCTTTGCTCCGAATTTTTTGTTTTCGATGAACAATTTTCCCGGATAGTGTTTTCTCTGCGTCGAGACTAAAGGTGGTCTTCCTTTGGTGCAGAACCACATCTGCTGCGGACGATGTTTCCGGGGAACGAGCCACGGCCACATTCATATTATTATTTTCGTCGATGTTCTCAACGTGAACATGTGCTCGCAAAACAAATTGAGAACCTGGGGCCGATCCAGGAAATCCGTAAATTATCCCCTCAAACCTAACTCCATACTCCACTCCCATGTTGTCCTCTGCTCCTCTCACTTGATCACTCCGTCGCATCTTCTCCTTCTTTCTCACAATGTCGTCCCATTTCTCTTCAGACTCTGTTTTTGCTTGATTACTACTGACCTCTCCGGAACCACTCGAGTTTATCTCATCCACTGAAAATTCAAAGAATCAAAACAAGGTTAGTTTTATGTAACATATTTCCCCCTGATCCTCTGCCCTAGTCATGTCACTTTCAAAGCATATGTCTGAGCAAACATTTTCTCCTCTTTCCGGCCTCGCTAAACCAAACAGATAAAGCACAAGTATGCTGCACACACACCATTCACGTCTTCACCAGTACAAAATGTAGTTATCCGGGATTTAATATTATTAAAAGCTTGTATGTGTACTTTTTATCAACTCTCGCTCTTTTCCTTCCCTATGAAACATCAGTTGGGATGGTAGAAACCTTCCAATTAATTGGAATAACATGCTCAACAAATTTATTCCTAATAGCTTTTGCTTTTTTCTGCAATGAATAGCATTTTGCCATTCTTTCCCTCTCTTTTCTACTTTTTATGCAGCTGCGACTCTGGCTTTTGACGATTATCAACGATCTAAAAATACACATGCAAAATGTAGATAGCTACGTATTACTTGCAGCATCGACTCCAATCTGGCATATCTCTTCTCCCGTGTGTTCATTGTGTAGCTAATAGAGACATTCTATACGCACAAATACAAAAATGGACGACTTTTATGTGGCTAAATGGTTAGACATGAAACACTGGCCACAGAGAATGCAATAAATTCTAAATTAAGAATCATACATTATGCAAATCTATCTAAAATGTCCAGCTGACCAACGGTGGAGCAAAAAACTGAACACTGCGTCCACAATATGGAGATAACATTACACCAGCCAGGAAATCACTATAGCTAAGTGGGCACATTCCCCAAAAACAAAATGAAATGTTAAGTGGCCTGATTCTTTCTTTTAGTTTTATTTTACATTCTCTCTCCTGTTCAGAGAGTGTGTGTCCTTTACGACTGAATGACATACATTACATTCGACTCCGGTTACCAGACGCAGTCAACAGAGGCAGACCTCAGAGTCTGGATTATAATTATATCTCTTGTTACAGTCAAAATAGGCTGATATTTTTATTTTCGTTGTACTCTTCTACAGGATTCTTTTTTTGCAAAAAGAGTATTTAGTAGTAGAAAGGGTGTGTAACCTCTCACACCTAGTTGAGTAGGACAACGGACTGGCGGAGTCAATCTGCATCAACCGCGTGCATTATTATTTTTATTTTTATTAACTTATAAAGATAGTGTTTAACAGCTGCACAGGGATGAAATCAGATAGATATGTAGGAAAAGACTCTTTACTGCACACTTTCTCCCAACAAATTATCACACTCGCGTACTCTTCTCATTTATTGAGCCAATAGTGGCGGTGGTAACTTGCTAACCCTTCAACACTCAAGTATAAAAAAGAGTAAGTGAGCGAGTAAAGCCAGTGGAAAAAAAGTGGGGAAAGCCACAAACGAAAAAGTACGACAGAAAAGAAATATTTAGTTTAGTAGGGAGTTGGAGAAGCGGAGCGGTACACAAGCGTGTACCACGCATACACACATACACAGAGAAATACTTGCTCATTCATTGTGCGAAAAGGTTCAATTTGGTGTTGGTTTGGAACTGGAAGCAAGCTTATTGCTCCAGTTAAAATTCATCATGGAGTTCGGCCGAACATCCTGGAGATATACATAAGTGCATAGTTAGTATGTGTGTGGTCGGGATTACGACTGTAGTCCCATATATCGTCCACTTTCAATAAAACTATTTCACTGCCAATTCGGCCACTTACAACTTGCTGAATTAGTTTAAATAAATCATGAGTTCATGAGGGTCTCTCGCTCTCCAGCTCCTTTTCAATTGACTTTCAACAGCTACACAGTAACACTAATATCCCCGGCAGAACTAATAAAAAAAGCTCATAATACCACTTTCCATTATGATGCTTCGTATAATAATATACATTCTAGGGGGCACACAATATTACCTATCTATTTACGATGTGCCGAAAACGGATAAAATAGTCGACTAACAAGCTGTCAGCTTAGTAAGCTTTTTCTTCTCTTCGTGGCACGTTCAAATAATCAACTTTCTGTATACTTTTTGTACGCCGCAGTCGTTTAACGATTTTCGTGGCATCATTTTAGTGATACACCATTAAAAAAGAAATTTAATAAAGCATCGTAAAAACGAAACATGGCAAGGGAAAGATATCATACGGTGGAAGGAACAACGCTGTAAATTATTGAGCTTCGTTCCTTATAATAGCCAAATTTTTATGAAAAAGTTTGAAACGATTTCCCTTGCTTTCCGCATAAGTAGGGATAGAGTAGTATTGTCCACGAAGTTTAGTCTCACTGCATCATAGACAAAATAATAATATCAGCATTTATTATTACGTCTATTTTCCATAATATATCCGTGTGGGAAGGCAAATCGTTGCAAGAAAGAATACACGTCGTACTTTTTATTCCTGCGCTATTTTTCAAAGTTGCAATCTCGAGACTAAATTCAAAATGAGTGTTGTATGTAGACCGTTCTCCTGATTCCTTTCTTCAGAAGGAGTGCAATGCTTAGAGATGTAAAGATGTTGAATTTCATAGTTTTGCGGCTTGCTTTCCTGCTGTCTAAAATGAAAACGGAATAGATGCAAGATGGAAGTAAAAAGGAAAAAACCATAAAAGTGATGATAATATGACGCTTTCGAATATTCCTACACGCCACGAGGTAGTCACATGTCATAACTCATAACCAAAGTCAGTCCTTCTCGAGAAAGATTTTAGAGACTTTGTCTTTGTTGGTCACATGTGTGCAAGCTAGCCTGTTACAAAGGCAAAGGATCCTAGAGAGAGGGAATTATTCGGCACTCATTCTCTTTCTCCTACATGCACGCTCACGCAACTTTTTGTACGAGGCAGGATTTTCGAATCTAAAACTTGGGATCAGAATTAAAAGAAGTTGCTTTAAACTTTTTTCCTACTCTTTCTCTCTATCTTGTATATAATTTAAAGTTGTTTTGTTTAGGAAATCTGTAACTTGCCTCTTTCATCATTTACGTCGCAGTTACATTGACAGCCAAGAGCATGGCTGTCGATAGAGAAATAGAGCTGGTAACTTTCACTTTCCTATTCGCGAAAGCTTACTTGGCTCGTATTTTCTCTGCTCGTAGTGTGCTGCAGATGCACACAGAGATCCACTACTATGTAAATTGACATTACTCAAAGGGCTGTTCAGGAAATAAATGGACTTCTTGTCCTTGTGTTCAGGCAGGCTATGGAGTATTCGATTTATTAAGGGAAGGCTTTTATCCACTTTACATGACTTTACTCACTCCCTACAACTCACTCCACGAGCCATATCGCAATTTTCCTCTCTGGCTGCTAACGGAAAATGTGTGCACGCCAGCAGAGTTTCTGTTTCTGATCTCTGTGTAGACAGAGAGTGGAATGAAATGAGTGAGTCACAGCTGAAGTACTCGTACTTTTTTCTCTTTGTACTTCCATTTCGTTATGGAGCACACAGAGAGAAAAGTGAAAACCGCATGGTAATCAGTCATGTTTATTATAAGATGGTAACAAGGCATTATTATTTTTTCATCATTTTTGGAGTAAAAATGAAGTTCACGGGAGGCCAACTCGACGATCAGCTAGTGAGTTTCTCTACGCAGACTTGGTTTCCGATTTGCTCGAAAAGGAGAACGAGGATGTAGCAATTTTCGGTGTAATTATTTTTCTCCGTGCTGCATGGAAAATTATCAATTTGCAATCTTTCCCCTGTTTATCAAGTCACAATAATTATTTATTTCTAGTCTGCTTGCAATTTTTGAAAACCTGATTTTGGCAACCGAAAATCTCATTACCTTCAATTGATTTATGAATGCGATGTACGAAAAGAAAGCATTCAGGTTTGGCGCAAGAGATTTACGAGAAGGAAAGAGGAGAAGCACTCATGATGAAGAGTTGAGATAAGCCAAGCACATCCAGCATAGTTCAAACAGTTGCATACCAACAAGCAGGGCTGGAGAGGTTTGCTTTTTTCACAAGCAAGACCAGTATTGGAAAGATGATAGGAACAAGATTAAAGGAGTAAATCAAAAGGGAGAAGTCATTAAATTAAGCTATATGTCATATGCAAACTTCCTACACTTTCCAAATAAAGTTTTATCTTTGCATAATATGAAGGACTTGACTTGAAGTTGGTATTTTGGGTACATTTTCTACTTTTTAACGGGGGCAGAATTACCTGCGAGTCAATTAGGTGTTTGCAAATAATCTACCCTAAGTCTACATACGTGCTTTCGCCAAGGACAATCGTTTCGAGAAAAGAAGTGGGGCAATCTTCAATCCGATTTAGTTATTTTTAAGAATCATGTCACATTGCTTCTGATGGCATTCTGAACTTTGCTCTAGAACAGCGGATTACAGTTTGTCACCAGGAGAACACATCATCTTTTTCAATATAAGTGTATTAATGGTATTGCATGTAATTCCCAGTAGGGCTGGAGATACTGTCGTAACGATATTGTGTATTCGTCGGTAGTTTCACCTTTCTCTACCCCGCTGCATTTTAAGTGTATGTAGCAATGCCTAGTTATTAGATAAAAGCAATTACGCAAGAGCGCTACGAGGATTTACAGCCTTTTCTCTCTCTTAATGGATATTACATGATGTAATCAAGTTTCAATTTGCGATATGCATTTCTCTCTCAAAGTCCTAATACACATGTGAGCGGATAAGAGAGGCGTGTGTGTTGCGTTTCGTAATATACATACTTCGGTAAATAAGTTAAACAAGAGACGAAAAGCAAAGTCACCGTTTTCTGATCAACGAGAGGTAAAGTGATTTCGTTAAGGAAGTACTTACGCCGACACGATGCTCTTCCGCAAACCCAAGTGGAGGAGCTGTAGAAATACACACGGAACATTGGAGACGAACGTCGTCGTAACCATTATTTCTTCCGCTAATGAGTTTTAATACAAAGTATCCCAAACACATCCCATCTCACTCAATTCCCCTTCAAACTTCATGTGTGCACACCTATTTATGTGTAAATTTGTTCCCGGCATGTCGCTCAGCTTTCCATGAAGCCCTACATGAAAATACACTCTAGCTAATTATCGGCTCATAGACAACAGCCAAACTTGGCCACACCTGAAGAAGAATCGTGGCTCAGTGGGCAAGGGAAAAGTGTGCAGATTCCGGGGGAGCGAAGAAGGATAATGATCGTTGTCCTGTCAGCTCAAACTTGTACTAGTTGGGAGCCGAACTATTCTTGTTGGAAGTGTTAGTTGTACTAATACACCTAATAATAATAGAAACTAACTAGAACATTTGTAGGAGTAATAAAGATTCCGAACTGTGATTGGGTTTCAGTAATTACCTTGTTTGGTGTTAATTTGTTTTAGACATCAGTCAACTCTCAAGAAAGAGTAAAGTACTTCTGCTTTTTACCCTTTTGTTATACACCCTTCAAACTTGTCTACTCTTGTCTCCGAAAAGCTCCTGTCTGTCTTTTTCTGCGCACTGACAAGTAGTGGGAAGTAGTTTTCAAAGTAAACAACAAGCCTAATTACCACATTTACCCTTAGATGCATGGCTTTTCATATTCTACAACGCAATTTTTTTCTTCAAGATGATGAGAAAAAGTTTGAGACCCGAAGACATGAAATCAAAAAGAAAGTAAAACAAAATTCATTTGTAATCTGTACTAATGCGAGCTTTGCACGACAGAAAAAATGTGGATAAATAATAAATTCATCTGAACTTCTTTTCATGATTACTACATCTAGGTATGCAAGGAAAATATATTTTACCGTGTGAAACTTTTTGTTATGGTGCTGGTGAACACGTAACGACAACACGAGAAAAATCCTTCAACATACTCACGAAATTTGCCAAATTCCCTTCCAAAGAAAACAACACACCCACGAACGATATTGGTTTAGTTATTTTTTTCCATTTCTTCCACCCCTTCCATTATCATGTGTAGAATGCGGGGAGCAGAAGAACCTTTTTATTTTCAATGAGAAGTGGTGAATGTAATCCTTTCCAAACATGCTATCATTCCGTCATATGCAGTCTTGTTCAAAAGATGAAGTGCGTGCAAAAGTAGGCTTATACGTAGATTGAGGTGAAAACTATTTTCTTTTTTTTGTCTTGAGAATGAAGCTTATTTTCTTTACCCGCTTTCCTGCCAACAGTTTCGCTTTCGCTACTTACTTACAATGACCTTTCTCTTCTTAAATGACACAGGAATCAGGCTACTAAAGCAAAATGCTGCTTCGATGATACACTGTCATCAGAAGCAGAAGTGTTTCCCACAAAAATTCCCTACGTAAGTAGATTAGCATTTTGCAAAAGACGTAAAAGTAACGAACACACACACGGATGTAGTGAGTTGCAATATAAGTAGACTTGTTTTTTTTCTTATTTTATTTTTTAACAAGTAGATGTATTAAAGTAGAAAGTGGCAGCCGGCAGCAGACGAGATGAATTTACGATACTTGCGTACAAAGGCCGTCCGACACCCGCATGTACAGAGTGGAGTAGAAGAATGTGGAAGTTTTTCTACTTTTGAGGGGAGAGCATATATTTTCATTATGGAAATCTATGACTGAGGGAAGAGGAGAGGAAGTAAAGAAATAAATATGAGAAGAAGCTGAGAAGGTTGGTTTTACAGGAGGTTACTCTAAAAAGCGAAAAGAGCCGTGAGTGCGGAATGAAAGCAGTTGTAGAAGAGCAATAAGAAACCACATCAACCCGAGTAGAACAAAGTTCAAAAAAAAGGAGAAGATGGAATGCGTGCTCTCCCTCTCCTCTTGTTTTTGTTTGTAAGGAGTATTATTGCAAAAATAGTAGACAAGAGAAGAAGACGTAGTCACACGGCACACGAGAGCAAGAGCACAGGCTGTTGACGACACGACCCTCTCGTCTCCCTTTCCATACTCTCAGCCTGAGTCTCTCAACGAGGAAGTACATTAGAAAATTGTTGGTTGGCATCATTTCATAAGGAACTGTTTGTTCTGTTCTCTTGCACCACTAACCCACCACGATCACCGCTGCTCCGCCCGTGTATACTAACATTACTTTTACACACGTCTCACAATAAAACAAAATGCTTTTGAGGAAAGATTGTGCATGTGTGCGTCTCACTCTCTGCCATGCATAATCCAACGAAACATTATTACAATTTCTTCCCTCTTTCAACTTTCTCTAACAAAGTCGAAGTGGTCAAAAATATCTAAATATACATGCATACCAGAGCAGTGAGTACAGTGTATTTGCGAAGGCGAGAAAATGAAAAAGGCGACAAAGTTCGACTCTTCGAGTCTGTGTACACGCATATTCGCTTTTATGATTCACGAAAAGGAACACAAGAGAGGAACACAATGGAAAACATCATTCTTATCAGCGTCATCATTATGATCGTCAGAGAAAGACGACTTAACAAGGAGACGCCCTTTCCTTTGAGAAGGATTTCGCTTTGAAGCCATCTTATTAACTAGTATTGTTTTATCTTTCTCTCTCTTTGTCTCACACTGGCTTTGCACTGCTCCCTTGCATCTTTTTACAGATTTTCAATGTTTCAAAACTTGCAAAGAAAAGGAGCAAGAAGCAAAGCAAAAGGGATATGGAGAGAGGAGAGGACTCGAGAAAGATTATGTTTACATTATAAGCTCAAAATTACTTTGGCAGCTGGGCCACGTTTTAGATTGGGATGACTTCAAAAAAGTTTGAACTTCTCATTCAACTCTAACTCTAGTTAACGCACATGTTCCCTTTTCCCTTTCCATTGCTTTTTGCCTCAGAGTGCATATTATTATTAGTATTTTACAGTTAGAGAGTGGTTCATTATTATTGTAGTGCTACTGCTGCCGCTGCAATTCTCTGTCCTGGTGTCGAGCCAAACTTGCCATGCTTTCACTCTCGACGCTAGCTTTTGCTCTTCAGCTCCAGTGTTAAGCAAGTACTTTAAGTCATATCCTTGGTCCTGAAGCTGCTCTTCTTTGCAAAAAGCTTGCATTCTCATAAGCAGCCACTCACCACCGCCACGAGCAACAACAACTGCACCTTGATGTTTAAGCATTCTCTCTCCTCCTTGTGCATGCCTCAATCCTCTCGATTTCCCGGAAATTCTCATAATGATCCATGGTTAGCCAGTCACGAACTCTTCTAGTGGGATAGTGATTATCATCATGATTCCGACGTGTGCATTTAATTTCAACTGTTTGTTTTGCTATACATCATCATACTTGTCGTAGATTTCGTCATCAACAAAAACCTTGACAGTGATGTGGAAAATCATACAAACTAAATATTTCCCCTGCTTCATTTATAAACTTTTGTTGTGGCAAAAATCGAACGGTAGCCAGCCAAGTCTTTCAACAGAGATTTAAATTTTAGCTTCTAGTTTGTCATAAATAATATGGTTCATAATCGATAAAAGTTATGCCTCCGAATAGCATTTGTGTAGAATTTATTTTTTATGCAGAATAATTCATCTGAATCAAATATGAGCACTCGGAGACTGATTTGTATTTTTCTTGGATTTTTCACTAGGGAACTAGAAATTATTATTGTTGACGCCGGGAAGAAAGCTTGACGAATGAGAAATTCTAAACGATGGATCAAATAAAAGTGCGACAGCTTTGCACCATTGCTATTCACACTATTTACTTCCACTGAAATGAATGAAATGAATACTGAATTCAGCAAAAAACGGAGAGCAGAGACGAAGCAATTTAATAAATTTCATGTAAATTGTTGGGTTGATGCTCAGAATGGAAAATGAGTTTGAAACGGAAGCTTCTGCACATACGCATATACTGCATACATACATATTTACATTTCACATTTGCGAGTGGAATGACACTAGTAAAAAATGCATAAGCATACCCTACAGATGATAAGTTACTCTACAAAACATGTCATGTGGAATGATCTGTTGGAAATGGTACTTGAGAGTAACCATTAATATTTCTCAGACGACGGAGGTAACTGAGAAGAAGAATCACTCAAATGTGTACAGTGAAGAGGCTGTCATTTAAAAAGACTGTTCTAGTTAAGACGGAACGTTCAGCCTTTCATCAAATCATCACCGCTCAGAGAGCGAAGCGGAGCTTTAAAGCGGTGTATTCCTGTTTCTGTTGCTGACCTTGCTCCACAATATTTAAATGAGCAATAACGGTGACACTATGGATACAATATGCTTTACGACTTGATCTACGCAGAATTAAGTTTCTCCATAAAGCGAGTAATAAGTATGTTAAAAGCTCTTTTTATCATCCATCTTGAATGCTCCATTGTATTATGCATAATTTTATTCTCTCCCCTCCTGACAACTGACTGCTATCTTGATCTAGATAAAGTTTACTTTTCTTTTCCTCCGACTGTTTGCACAACACGCTATACAGGATATAGTGTGATGCTTGTGAAATTTACTCATTGTCGTGTGTATGAAAAAAGAATAACATCAGCAGAGAAACGAGTTAGGAAGCGAGTGAGCAGTTTCTCACTTTAAACATTCATTGTAGAAAGAATAATATAATCTTCGTTGTCACTGCTCCTACGCGCCTACGCTGCATGAACAAGATCCAGTGTAATAACAAGCTCACTTCCGGAGGTGCAGTGCACATTCGAAAGGAGGCAGGAACGTGTAAGGCAGATAGAATACACAACTGAATGCCTGCCTACTCATATAACCGGCAAATATTTATTACATTAGTTACTTATTCCGTTCTTAGTCTCATTTGACGCAATTCCCAACATTGTTATTAATGCCTGAAAATTAAACTTTCATAACGTTTACACAGAAATATCATAATAAACCTGGAATGAGTGAATAAAAAGGAGAGCTGCCTGAAACTTGAGGGATTCAAAAAGCAGTAAACATCCGGTCGTTAGAAAAGTTGCAAAAGCTAAGTACGTAGTCGTTGTCGCGGGACCAGAGCTTGCATACATTTTATAACAGTGCTAGCGCAAGGTACTCACTCTTAGAGAGGAGTCTCATAGTCTCATGCCGTTTTTACTTCTCATTGTGTTTGCAACGTCTTCTTCATTCTTCTTTTCTGCTCCAGCTTCCTTCGTCTCCCTCGTCTTTGTCAACCTTAAAGGCTTCGCAGACTTTCTCCTTTCGTCTTCTCAATTTTCTCTGCGTACCCAGTCTAGTTCTCGACACACACACAAATGTATACACTTGCAAGTCATTAATAGACAAAAAGTCAAATAACCAAGTATAAAAATACACACAAGTTAACAAGAGATTCTCTTTTCTCCATTCCCTTCCCTTGTAGACTTTCATTTTTTTCATATAGACATCACTCCGCAGGACGCACACTCACAGAAATATGCAAAACAAGGTTCAAAAGGGAAATGAGGAAGTTATATTTCATGAGTAAATGTGCCGGATTTAACTTTCCTATCCCTTACACAAGGCATACCATTTCACAAAATATGAATCCACAATTCTCATGCTCTTTACGTCTCCCCCTTCTCTTTTCATTCCAGAGGAAAGTTGGGTGCCCGTCTCCTTTCCCTGCATTCCTCACCCCCTTTCTCTATTAAAGTGTAACTCTCCTCTGAATAATGTCATATTTACTACTATCACCAGCCCGGTGCAACTTTCTCTCACCACGAAGCTCTCATCCTCATTATTACATTTTCTTATTAATATTTTTATTTCGTACTATTGGTGCGTTATCGTAACTCTTTTCTTTTATTGCATAAACACGTTCTCATTCCGCATTCATTTCATTCACGTTTCAATTCATTTTTTATTCATTCCTTTTCATTTATCCATTCATCCATTCATTCAGCAGCGCTGCACAATCCATAAAAACACTAATATTTTATTCTGCTAATGGCTCGCATTTATAATGCACCACTCCTGCCTACCTCGTCGTCCCTCTTTCTTTGGAAACTTTTTTATGCAAGCTGTCTCCTCTGCGATTTTACCCATGATTCTCCACAGAAACATGAATGAATAAATGAATCTCTCAGTCCTTTGTGTTTAACTTAATAATCATAACGATATTACGATATGATTATAAAACCGCCTTCTCCGCCCACCTACCTCTGCTCGTTCAGCCTGATTCAACCCATCTGGAGTCATAAACTATTTCAATAATTATTATCTTACCAATTCCCTACCGCCGCTTTCTACTGCCTTTTATTTGTGATATCAAACAAGAAAGGAAATGCATATGACATCCATCCAAATGCATAAAGATACGTATCTATCAGCTTTCCCCGGTTTACTTACCTGGAATCCGAAGAGGGAAAAAACGGAATTTGCTTTCGATTTTGTCAAGCTGCTATAACATCACATGCAAAAACTTTTTCTCTCCACTCCGCTTATTTTATTCCATTATAACTTTCTCTTGAATGCTCGGCAGTGTTCTGCCACTGGCAAAACAATGCAAGTCGAAATGGAAAATGTAATTTTATAGCGTTTGGATTCAGGTAGTTTCGAAAACTATGCCTTTCATAGAATTCTGCATATTATGCACTCGACTTGCAGAACAAACACTCATCTACCTATGTATTCTCTAACAATTCGTGAATAAATAGTGAATGCTCCTGTCAAAATAAATGATTAAGACCGCTGTACGTATAGGCTGCTGCTGTTACTTGTCCCTTTCGCCAATATTAACATTATAGCTGTAATCTGGCGAGTACAATATTATTATGGTGGAATGCCAGGAAAATGGTAACAGTCTTTCTAATGTACTTTCACTTCTCTACACAGATTATATGGACGAACGGTGTGTGCATTACTATTCCAAGGAAATATTACGTCAAAACTGTAGCCTGCTCTTTCCCTTTCATCTAAAATCTGTAATTCCACTCTCTTTGCTCTCATCACTTGCAAAGCATGCGGCCCGCTGTTGTTCCCTGAAAACTTTAAAGCGGAGAAGAATAAAGAAATATGAATCTGTAAAATTGTGTGAAATATTCGGACGATAGAATTTTTTTTTTCTGGAGAAGCGTGTGGCAGATGAGAAAGATTTTATTAGAGATGGTGCACCGTTATGCCTAAAATTATTATACAGGCAGCTCAAGCGTTATAAATGCAACTATGTTTAGTCTTTATAAAAATCACAATGAGCCCGCATCAGCCTCGGAGAGGGACCGTGGATCACTCCGACGATGATGACGATAACGTGGAAAAACGGATGCTTATTCTCATTTTGTGTGTATTTCGTGGGTTGTTGGAAGCTGAATGAATGAGAATGCTTTTAGCCTGCCTCAGAAGTACATCTATACACTATTGCAACTCGATCCATTTTTCTGTAGCCAACATCATCACCATTCGACCGCTTTATTTTTATTATAGCATTATAATATATGCATGTCCATAAAGAAGGAAAGGACAAAAGCGACGCTTTAATACACACACACGCACACACAAATACAGAATGGCTTTATTCATCCAATGATTTTTTGTTTAAGCAAGTTTCGTTTAAAAAGTATTAAGTAACGAAAGCGTATAGTATGTCTTTTTCCCTACCCACATTAAGTGTCCTTTCACGAATATTACTGCCTTTTGTCATTTTCCCGACTCGCGTTTTTTCTTGAGTTTTGCCGCATTCACATGTGCATAGAGGGAAAGCTGGTGAGAGTTAACTCTTTTTGATTTCTAAGCATTCAGGATAATATGATTTCCATCTGCCTCTTCCTCTTTTTTCCAGCTGTCGCAGCAGCCACCGCGCACACATCTTCTTTCTCACTGGTATGAGAACTGAAACCACTCTGCGACCAAAATCCTTATAATATTCTTCTCTCTCCACCTTCTATTAAGAGATTCACTTGGAAATTTTCCATCAAAATGTGAACCGTTAAAAAAGAATTCCTCTAAGTGTAGTGCTCATCGTCACCATTCTCTTCCCTGTTGACTCACAATTTATGTATTTCTCCTCCTCTTCTCTATATGCATTTTCACATATATTTTGCCCACAAAATGATGATGAGAAGAAAGCATTTTGTGGAGAGACGGTTATTATTAAATGATAGACATATGAATATACTCCGTCGAAGCAGCTAGACGCTTTGCAAGACTTCCCTTACACTTATTTTGGTGTGCACATTTCGTCGTCGGTTGTAACCGTAAAATACTTGAAGGCAAGTAGTTACTCCCAATCCCTTGAAATGGCCATAATAATATCATCGTCATATGCTGACTTGAAAAAATTCACTTACTCACTTCAATTCAATTCACTTGATTCATTCTCTTCTTCAAAAAGATGAGGAGGCCGCAAAATTCTCCTCTTTCTTACCACTCCTCCTGCTTTCTTCACCTCTTGACTCGTTCGGAAAACAGTGAAAAAGTCGAGGGTAAATAAATATGCCAGAAAGAAATTTACATTTTCAAATACGATATGATATGACTATTCCATAAATTAATATGCACAATATGGTCTCTACGGCAAACCTGAGAAAAAACTCGTTACTTAAGTAAGTAAATTCTGCTAAAAAGAGATTGAAAATGTGTGGGTGGGTAAGAGTTTTTTTTGGTACGAAACGTAAGTTATAAAATAACTATAACACACAATGTATTTCGCCTTCCCAACTTGTTCGGGTAATTTAGATTATAAAGTAAGTTCAACTTGACAGATTTTAACTACTTCAACGTCGTTACCCCATATTTCCTGAGAACTGACAGCATTCCCAGCCTTTATGATGAGCATTGTACAATTCTATCTCGACTTATTCTTTGAGAAAGAAAGACACGCTTCGTCGTTTGACTGCTTGAAAAAAATGCTTAAACATGTTAAATGCATAATGCATATGAGGAGTCTGTGTTTGCTCAGTGTAGAAACACTAACTGTAAATCAGGAGCACGGTGCAGATCTCAAGTGTAATACAAGACACGGGCTTGGTCACATAAATGAATAAATGTATATTTTGTGCCTACCTCCATTACTGTCCTTTGATGTTCCCTCAGAAACTGTTGGACAGTAGCGCATAAGAGGAGATTCAACTGTACAATAGTCGCCTTTTCGTCCACTTAGTTTCCTGCAGGTGACACGAAATCCACGCTTTTTCGGAATCTTGGTACATGATGAAAAGTGTTTTCCAATGTCCACTACGCGAATATCACCAATGGAAACGGTATCCTGCGGAAAAAAATTCAACCCAAGTCAACATAATGGTTAGAAAACCGAGAGTCTTCACAGAGCAACAAAGGGGTCCATCAGAAGCCATTAGAGAAATGAATGAGCAAGAGGAAAAATAATAGGAAGTTTCAGTTGTTTCCTGGAGATATCAAGATTCCTTCATTCAATGTCTGTATGACAGGGATTGCACACTGAATAAACTTTTTTCTTTTTAAAAACGGATTCTCCTTGTGGAAATCAACTTAGATTTGCATTGTACACTTTCATGAATACAAATCCACCGACGGGGACCTGAATATGGGTTCAAAAATTCTGTTTACTTAAGGATGTGAGCTGCAGCACAGGTTCAGTGGAGCTGCTAAATAAATATCATACTACAATCTAAATATCCGAATTACATCCCTTACATCCACTGCCAAAGCTAATTACTCCTTTGCCATATTATCTACACAATTTCTAGTAGGGATTGTATTCATTTTCTATTAAATTAGTTTTACTCTTGCTGTAAATTAAAAAGAGTAAAAATTATTTAGCAGCCAAATACTGTTGAACTTTTCTATAGGTGTCTAACTTTGAGAGCTAGGGAGGAACGCGATCCCCTGAATGTGATTTGATTAGAGGAAAAGGAGAACAAAAAAATTGTTTTTACAGTGGACTGTTCACAAATCTATTTAACCACTATTTATTTGAGTAGGTCGTTGAGTAAATGGACCTGCGCCCACTCACAGAATCTATCGGATAAAATTTCAAGTTTGCGCACTAAACAAGGATAGAAGACGAAAAGATGCGCGTGTTGTCCTCGTTGTACAAAGCATAATCATATCTGTGCAATCACTTATTTTCCTATAAAGCACATACAATGTGACATGAATATTGTATAGATTTAAGGGAAAGCGTCAATAGAAGAAAAAAGCCTTTCATTTTTAATTCACACAATAAATCGAACAAGTGGAATGGTCAAGAGTAAACATTAATCAAAAGGAACAGTCGAGTGGACAAATTTTACTTGTAGGAAAACAACAGGAGACAATGCCAATGAATCAATAGAAAAGGAAAAAGAATTGGGTAAGTCTTGGGGAAAGTTGGAAGAAAGCATTAGTTCTTAGCTCTGCGTAAATAGCATGAGTGATAGATTTTGTAAGCACGTCATCCTAGAGCAAACTAACGAAAAATCTCTTGCTGTTGTTTTCCGCCGTAAAAATTTATTTTTACATTAGCGAAAAAGCATTGGTTGGTATTTATTTACACGTTTAGTGGAAGGTACACTGCGTTGCTTACCTGGTATTGAATTTCATTTCCTTGTACAGGCTCGAGCCGGAGTTGAAATCGGCTTGTGTGATTGAGATAGACTTTGATGCCGTATGAAACCCATCCCCCCTGTGGTTAAATATAAAACATACATTTTAACATACCATACCTATTGCATAGAAAATAAAAGTCGCGCTGAACGACAAAGCTCGCCAACTTGTGCTACGTTTCTGATACGCAGACTAATCATATGTTTTTAAAAACCATATTCTGATTTTGTTCTAACAATTTCAAAACATGTCATTGAAAAACGATTCCTTCAAGTGTACCATCGAGGGGTGTGACCAAAAACTTTGTTCTGACAAAGGTCGACAGGACCATGAAAGAAATGTGCATTCGGGCCCAGCAGAATGTGATCGCTGTGGAATTATATGTCCGTCTAAAGCAGCCCTAAAGTCACATCGAACGAGAGGTTGTACAAAGAACACCAGTGACAAGAAGCAGCGACAATGCAGACATCGATGAAGGCAAGTTTACTGATTGATTATTTACCAACGGAACCCACATTACTTTTAAAATAAATACTGTATATAATAAGGCAGTGGGAAATCATATTTTGCGAAGTGCTATTTGTGAAAAAACTTTCATTGATTAATTAATTACGTAAAGTAATTCGTAAAACATGACATCATGAAAGTAGCTAATGTAGTATTTGAAAATTAATTAAAACGGTGTTCTTTCTTAATTTGTTTAGACCCCAAACCAACCACTTTCCGAAGGAAAACTCAGTCTGTTGTGTCTGGTTTCGTCGGTTGCACAAATCAGGAAGTACTGGATTTCATACAAAGACTTAATACACAAATTGCATCGGTGACTAACCAATCCAGAATATGCCGTAAGGTACAAGTTACACACACTATGTAACGTTTTATCAAATCCACATTTGCTATCCATAGACTAAAAACCGTTTAATTTATTGATGATCAGGTGAGCCAAATATTAGAGTTTCCAGAAAACCACGCCTACGACTACGGTTTCTTCATCTCTGTGATGAATTGCAGCAAATCTTCTGAAGGCAAACAACAGCTTCTCAGTTTTGATGAAATTGAAATGAAACGTAGACGCGAAAAGTAACTTATGATTTATACACATTAATCCATGTGTGATTCTGTACTATGCCTACATAAACCTTATTATTATATAATATAATATAGTATTAATTATATATTATTCTAATTATTAATTATATATTAATAATATAATATTATTAATTATAAGAAATTAGTTAATAATAATTCTTCATTAGCACTTATTCTGTTCTCTTTACCTCTCTTCATCATACAAAAGCATAAAGACTCACGCTGATCCATTACAATTCAATTAACCAACCTGTGGAATCTCCGTTGGACCTTCCAGCAAAACGTCAGCTTCAGCTGCCGCCTTATTCCTCCGTTCCTTGAAATCCTGGACAAAAAGAAGAGAAAAATTGGTAGTAGAATAGAGTACTAGAAAAAGATGAAAGACTTAAAGTAAAACAGTAGAAAAAGTAGTTCATTATTAGTTTTTCCATGTATTATTACCAGCATTATTTTCATCAAATGAAGACACGCACAAAATCTTGGCATGTAAATATATGCCGAAGAATATCTCAAATTACTTTTACACCGTGCATTTGTATTCCGACGTACTAGACTTTGCAAAAATATGGCGCTACGGAAAGAATAAATCCAATGTTTGATTTTTAACCTGAAAAGTATTCTCTATTGAACAACAAATCGATAAAATAACGACTAAAAGCTGACGTAGAATATATTATAATGTAAGCCTCTGCTCAAGTTGTCAGTAGGGAAGAAAATGTTATGACTTTCTTTTGAAACTCAACTTTCTTCCCTCCACATACACTGCTTTCTCCAAGTTTTTCTACTTTCCCCTCTGTCTTCTCTTTCTGACAAGCTGGTTGCACTCATTATGACGACAGGGGGAAAAGTAACAGGAGGGATTTAATTAAAGATTTTTACATTTGAAAAGTTAGCGACGTCGTTTGTCTAAATACTATTAGTTAGATATAATATGCATTGCTGCGTAGCAAGGCGTAGGCCTAGATAGACTTTCTCACTTCTTGGCTACGTGCAGACTCTGCCCCTAACACATATATGCATACGTGATCATTTATTATAAAAGTTTTTAAAAACAATTTTTTCCTCTTCTTGTTCTTCCTTTGAGAATTTTCTCCTCTATTCGCGCCTTTAGCAATTTACCTTTAATATTTGCCACATCTCCCACTCACAACTCACTCCCTGATTTTGCACACGGACCTGCCCTCCTGCTTTCTTGCTTTTACTTTTATTTCTGCTAAGCCGTCTAATTTTTAATAATCTGTATACACTTTAGATAAAAAAAGTCAAGGCAAGGATTTTTCGTTCGCATTTTAGGCAACTTTTCAGGATGACTAGCTTTTCGCTGATGACATTTGCAACGAACGTATCTAGAGCTTGTATTGCATGTATCTCTGTGTATAAATATTACGTTGGTGGCGTTAGAAATAAAAATAATAATTCGTCATGTGTCTGCCTAATACCTTCGCAACTTGTGTGAGAAACAGTTCTCACGACAGATTTCGTACCTCCAACCACTCACTGGTCGCTATTTTTTCATCACGTCTTCTTTGACGGAGCAAAGTCTGTTGGACTTTCAGCTTTTTGCTGCTCATTTCTGCCAGTTCACATACACATGACTTCATTACCAACTTTTATTTCTGAGCCAAGAGAAACAACAGAAAAACTTACAACAAGTTTTCTTTAGAGAGTTGAAGTTAGTAATGTATTTGTGTACTCGAACAATTGGCCCTTTTGTACTCAAGTGGAAGCTTCCCAAATAAAGCACGTGAAATCCTAATGAGAAAAAATTTCTCATTAAAAATGTATGTACTGTAGTGTTCTCGGAAAAATTAGAATGAATAGAAATGGAAAACTTAAGCCTGGCAGCTGAGCTCAACATTGTATACACTGCACAAACTAGTCGATCTCCGCTTTGTTACAAATAATCAACGGAAATCATCTCCAGTTTCACAAAGAGCACACTCTCCCGTACATAAACAACAACACACTCGAAAATCTAGACGATTATCATTTGTTATGATTCTCTACTCATGCAGCCTCTAACCTTTTAGCATACCTACAATCAATAATTTTAATACGGTCGCGCAAAAATTTCCTACTTACGGCTTTCCAATCCCACGCTCATGTACCAGGGGAGAGAAAAAGCTCTTTGTAAATATTTCCAAACGAAAATGGTGACACATTTTTTTGAATAGTTCTAGGCACCTGTCTCTCTTCACATTATATTTACAGCCTGGAAGCACGAAAAAAATTGATTGTCATGTCAAATTGATGTATGTGCGAAGTCAAATATAATGACATGGGCACTCTGTCAGCGTAGCACACTTTATTATTATTAGCACCGCTACTATTATTATATAGATAGCACGCTGCTACTTTTATTGATTTTCAAAAACAAAAAGACGAAAGTCATCGGTTGACAATTTATTTGCTATTTCTGGAAGTAGGGAATGAAGGAATAATCTAATAAAACATAATACAACTATAGGGATAATGGTTGTCAGAAAATACGTTTGTGCCAACAAAGATATTACTTGGCTCCGTCGTCTCTTTCCCACACAGCTTTCCAAACTATGTTCTTTTCATTTTTGTGTCTGCTACTACAGCGAGAGAAAAGAAAATGTAAAGTGTAAATGACTTTCGTACAACAAATACCCGAGTAGATTGCGTATTTACCTAGCGAGGTGCTCAATTCTCAATTGACTACATCGACAAAGGAACATGTAAAGTAAACAGTGAAAGGGCGATGCGAAACTTAGGCTCGTTACTCCGACCTCGAAAATCTACTCGAACTTTAATACAGTGTTTACGCGTATTTCATTTAATAATACGGATATTCCACACTGCCACATGACAGCTTAAAAACAGAATTGATACACCAGCTCATCCACTGTGAGCACACGCGAGCGTATCTCCACAGAGTTGATTCGACAGAGAAGAAAAGGAAAAGAAGTTCACGTGAAGATCTACAACAACAATAAAGAAAATAGGGAAGTGGCAAAGTCCCGTCTTCTTGGTTCAGTCAACGCAAAAAATAATAAATGAAAAGCAGACTACTTTCCCATCGAAGCTTGTATGAACATTTTATCCGATTAAAAGGAAAGAAAGAGAGAAAAGGAGGAAAAAACAAGTTGGTTTTGTTGTACTTTCTTGGTATTATACTCAGACGGATGTACATATGTAGCGGGTACAAATACACATACTGCGAAAGAGTAGCATCAAGTTGTGCGAAAAACTTAATCTATGCCTCTTTATAAGTCTCAGTGTACACATCCACAACATGAGACTTGAATGTTTTCTGCCTCCCAAGAAACACTCTCCCACTGCTTTCTCTACCTACATCCGCAGTACAGAGAACTTCATACAATATTTATTATTATAGTAATCTGCCGTACGTATTTATTATGTACCTTCTTTATTTGCTTCCATAACTAGCTTCAAGTTTTTTCTCGTCTGCTCCTGCTGCTTGTTCTTCTACCTCTCTTCTTATTCTGTTGACTTTGCAACCGAACACTGTTTGTATACTGGAAAACCGTAACTATGCGAGTCAGGGGAAGCGGGGGAAGTGGAAGGAGGTACACATAAGTGAGGAAAAATACATGTCTTCCCAGTTGCAGGACATAGTAATACATAAAAGAGTGAAGCTCAGAAACTGCAGTGTGTAGCTGGTTTCTGAAGAAAGAGGAAGACTTTTTACCTCTTTCTCTTACTTGTCTCACTTGAAAATGAGCAAAGTTTCCCCTGCTCAGCGGAAGCAGTAGGGGGCGCGACTTGTAATTTAAGGAGAGTGAGAGAAAGACAGAAAGATAGAGTAAAATAAATATCCGTGTAAATCATAACAAGATTTCAATGTCACTGTGCTTTGCAGTATTACGACGATGACGTCTAGTGCCGCACCGTATTTTCACTTCTCCACTCCTATTATTTATCCATTCTTAAATGTCTCCATTTCATATAGAATGAGCACTTATGTTAATGCATGTATTTTTTGTCCCACAAAGCTGCTGAAAGCTGAAGGAGTAAGGCGGTCCCTATCTCTAATATCTTTCTCTCGTTATGATGTATAAGTTTGCCTTTTGCTTTATTTTACTTTATTTCGCAGCATTACAAAGTAAATTTAACACGGTTTTACTTGTCATGGGGGACTTTCACTCTTTGTCTGCCTCCACATTTCACTTGATTTTGCCGCCTTTGAAAAATATTTGTGTGTGACTCTCACACTTTCTCTCTTTCGCTTCTACTAACATTGCGTAACCCATTTTTGAAAACAACAGTCGAGAACAGAGCGGCCACATACAAAGAGAAGGAGAGTGAAGCCAAGTTGTACGACAGGGCCTTGAGTGTCTCCTCGTGGTTATTATTACTCTGTTATTTATATAAATAGGTAATGTGAGAATTTGTGAGCAAGTGGTCGTAGTCGCGGCATGTTCTAGTGCAGTCTACTGCACCGCGAAAAATATATGGAATACATACCACGGCATACGGCAACAGCACAAAGAATAGCACCGCCAAAACAACAGATGTGTAGTAAATTTGACATTGATTCATTAGAATCTTGTGTTTTCATTTTCTCTCTCTCTCTCTCTCTGTCTGTTCCACATACCTACTCTCACTTTTCTACCTCGGTACGAGCGAACGGTCTGTGAGTGAATGGCAGCAGGAAAAAAGTATTTTTTCCTTGCGAAAATGTCAGGCGCAATTAACGCTATGTTAAAAAGCTACATAAAATGGGGCAGGTACAAAGCACATGCACACGTAAGCAGATTTAATGTCTTTTTAAGTCTCTTTCTGTGTACCCGCTCCATTCACCCGAATATTTTCTATCGTGTTAGGTACACTTAAGCCTGACCTAAATAGATTTACTTGTTCCCAAGGACTTCCACAACTTTTTATTAAAGGAGCACAAAAATATAATTATTCACCAACTTTTCAAGATTTTCAAATAACAGAAAAGTTTATATCATTTTTTCATCTTTCGGAAGAATAACAAGGCTTCCTCTCTCCATTCTGCTACACTACACACTGAATGAAAGCCCATCTGCATAGTGTCTCCTTGGAAAATGTAGTCCTTTCCTGTAATTTTTCCTTCTCACAAGAGCAACTCCGTGTCTGAGTGGTGTGTGGGTCATTTACTAGAAAGCAGAAGTAACCCGGAAGATTTTTTACTTAGAATCTTTCACCTGAGACGGCAGGTTTTTTCTTGATGAACTACCAGTACTTTCATATATACATGGTAATGAGTATTACCGTACAATAAAATTGTGTTCAAAAGTTCATCATCCTTTTATTCAAATCACTTGTTCCTTTCCACTACTGTACATACAAGTCATGTTTTTAATTCGTCATTCAATTTCAAACTCGGCTTAGTTTTGACACCTTTTAAAGCGGAAAAAATACTCACGGTTTACAAAATTCATCGCGCAGTTTCACGTAGGCATGTGCCGCTTGTTGCGAGAAATAAAGTATAAAAATTTGTAAGAAAAAATCCAGCAACAAAAATCAGTTGGATGAACACAAGCTCATGTGTACTTTTTTCTTCACTTTTAGTAGTTTGCAGTGAAATATAATGATGTCAAAGGCAGTGAGATGTGCATTGTGTAGGAGGAAATGGAGTTGTAGGTCGGGTCGGGATTTCAAGAATTGTACAGAAAGGCAAAATACGCCATCATCTTTCTCACAGGACTCAAGCCCATTCCATTATTCATATTTGTGGTACTTCACTGTCATTATCAGTAACGGAAACGCAGAAAACGACATTTTGCCCCTAGGCTCCTTTCCTTACTCATCAAATCTGATACTATGCCAGTGCTCGAACGAAGGATCGTCTCGAGCGGTAGCGGGAGTTAGAAAGAGCACACTTTTACAGAATTTTCAGAGGACAAACAAAGTACAATTTTGAATGAAGCCCCATGTGCACCAGCAGACGCAATGCATGAAGTCTCTAGATTGCTTACTATCATTATCCCTTTGTTTTTGATGATTGTATGTGAGCTGAAGGAGCATTTTCTCCAACAGTTGCGACTAAACTCACACCCGCACGGAACCAAGAACACGAGCGAGTGAGAGGAAACAAGAGGGAAAGTGTTTCAGGCCGTTTTTAACCAGATTATTTTAGACAAGTAAGTATAGTCATTAAGTATTTACAAGGGAAAGGATACTTTGCACAATGACGATGATCATTGTGACTGTGTGTTTTCTACCAATTCAAAGGAAACTGTGATGATGATGATTAGAATGATGACGATATTATAACATTGGAAGTGCCGCTCCGGAAGACCAGTGTCTGCAGAATAGCACAAAAACTGACTCCTTTTTGATTCATCATAGAAAGTGCACGTATGTGAGCAAAGGGACTGCGTCATTAACCAAAGACTTTCTCCCCTGCTACGCAGGCAAACAATACATAAAAATATAAAATATCAAATCAAGTGATGCGATGCGATAACTACAATTTTTAGGAGTGCTCCGCGCCTTCGCAGGATGATGAGAGTCAATTTTAAGTACTATTTTGATGTTGGATGCTGCACTCCTCTCAAATAATGGACTCGCCATAGAATATCAACAGAAGGAGGGAAAAGGAGGAAGTGAAAATGGAAAGTCTCTGACAGGAGTAGTTAGGAAGAGCGGTTAGCTGCCCCTCAAGTGCTCGAATTGCCAGGATGACTACGGGAGCTTTACGTTAATAACTATTATAATAATAACAGTAAAATGCTATTTCAGCTCTTTTCCTTCCTCTCTGATGATGACTCAGATCGGAATAATACCATTATTCCTCCGCCATTTTATCAACTCATCACAATAGTTCTTGCCGTACCATTAATTAAGACGGGAAAGGAGAAGAGAGTGAGGCAGTAATGGAAGTTTTACATCAGTAAATATGTGATTTTCTCTCTCTTTTTTTGAAAGTTAGGTGCAACCAAGATGAATACTGACAGCGAGTATCAAAAGGAGAGCCAAATGCACGATTGGAAACCATCCTCACAGAAATGGAAGGGAACTAGTCACAATTCCATTTTTCCTTTTCTTTCTCCTCTCATACATCTTTTCAGCCAACGAAGAAACGTTCCCCTTTCAATAGAATACTTTTCTCAGCGTAACACAAAAATGTCTCATTTTGATTCCAAAATTCTGCCGATTGGCACGAATAACCGAAAATTAGTACATTTTCCCCTCTCAACCTGTCTAATCAAAAAGTTTATTTTCCATATAATTTAAATTCAACTTTCAAACTTTTGGTTTTCAATTTGATTGTTTGAGTCGCACCACTAACTCTGCACCCATTACTTCCAATCCAAATTGTAATGCGGTGTGCTCACACAATTTATTTAATTAGACTACGCCGTTTTAAGCGACCGGGCAATTATTTATATTGTTGTTGGCAGTGAAAATGTTTTTATCCACAAAGGTATATATAGTAATTTGAGCTTCTGTTCAAGAGATTATTAAAAATAGTTCACAAGCAAATTTATGAACCGATGTGTACAAGAAATACGGGACGGAAAAAGCTCAAATGTGTGAGCTAATCCACTGGAGCAAATTTCTATGTTTTCCTATCAGCACATATATATAGTAATGTACTCTGTGGAACTCGTAATAAATTCAATTAGAAAAATATTTAATTTATTAATTGTGAATGAAACGAAAGAAAACTGAAATGAAAATATTTCAGATGAAATTTCTAAAACCCACACTGATTCCACTGTTTGTGGAAAAGTCGTTTATGAAAAGAGGCATCAAATCTGGACTCCTTTTTATTCTCCATTTGTTGTGCGACTCTTTCAATGGTTATGAAGTAATTTTATATTTTCTAAGACACTTTTAGAAGTCTTTATAAATCCTACTTATTTTAGTCAGGTTTCTGCCGACTTAGGGTAAAAACGGCCATTGCTCAATTCTAAGGCTTTCCGTAAACATTTCTATTATAGAAAATGGTAGGTAAATTTCTCAGTGGTGGGTTCACGAGTGTGGGAAAGAAAGTGCAGAACAGACATTGTCGAGACCCAATCTTTAAAAAACCTTGAAGATCATCAAATCTCCAGCTAATTCTATATCTTCTTCCGTGAAAAATACCACGTCGACTTTTCCTTTTCTTTCTGCGAAACCTTTCCGTGTAGTTTATGCAAAATGAAAATTTTCAGGCGAGAGGAGGCCGGGAGAGAGAAAACTGCTACTAGGAGACTTCCGTTATTCTTTTAATGGCTTGGCTTATTACCGGAGGTTAAAAACGACGAACAAATATTACACGAAAAACGGAGAATAAAGGCAGCGGCCGCCTGAGACGCGCACAAAAGCAGACAGATAAAGCAATGAAATGAAACAGAAAGCACATTATGTTGCAGGTTAGTCACACTTCCATTCAAACATTTATTACATTTTGAAGAAAGAATTCCTATTTTCCATCCAAATAACAATGAAAGCGCATATTATAAGCCTACCTTCACAGACGTTTACATCAACGTTACGGAAGCCTCGCTGCTCCCCATTCATATGAGAAAACGACTGACGGGGTTCTACAGAATATTCAAGCTTTCACATTCCCTCAAAGCGACGTGGCATTAGAACGCAAAATTTATCTTGTCGGCTACCAGAAGCTGAAAGTTTACCTTCTATTTTAAAACGTTATTAAAATGCTACGCTGACAAACAAGTAGCTTGTTAAAATTAAAATTTTAAGCAAGTGTTTGTAACTTGAGAAATGCTAACACCAATTACAATTAATTGTGACATTTCAGATGGGCCTAAACTGTTTGGTATTCTATTCTTGATTTCCGGTATGCCTTGAACTTTTCTTTCCCGAAGTATTGTATTTATTGCAGTTTCAATTTCAACCTGCAGAGTGCATTTCTTCTGTGTTCATATCCGGAATCAGAAAGGGCAATAGAGGAACCAGTGGGTAGTAGAGGATAATTCCCATTATTTTCAGAAGACAATATTGCAGTGGAATATTAGTGTGAAAAATTGTAGTTGTTCAAAAGTATCCAATCTATGTACATTACAGAAAGTAAAACATTGTTCCAAAAGATCCTTGATAGTTATTAGCTTCGAAGGACGCAGTGGAGCAAGTGTTTTCCAGTGCACGCTGGACCGCATTGGTTGCTAGAAAAGTGGCACCTGGATTGTTTCCGCGCTCATCTATTGCTATTAGTAGCTTTACTGTTATTACAACTATCACAAGGACGAAAATGAAAGTCATCTCGGCACAGTTGCTCAGATTCACGTCGTGTGTTGCAAGGTTGCTTCCTGAAAGTATTTTTTATACTTTTTCTCCTTAAATTGGAAGTGTGCTATTCTCGGGAGAGAGAAAAAACGGATTTCAAGGACTTTGCGCATAATGAAGTCATATATTAGTAAACTTCCTCCTATATCAATGTATATTTAGGGATTCGCACCTAAACGAGATATATAATCATTCCTTCCATTTCTTTTCACTCCAACATCCCCGTGGGACAGTATCACCCAACCTCCCGCAATGCTAAACGAGAGGGTGAATTGACCGAACGTTCTTATTCTAAATTCTTGATTATTACTAGAGTTTATGTATATGAACTGTCGATACTCCTGTGATGAAATATTGGTCTTCAGTGTAACCAACTTAAGATTTACGAGATAATTTGCACTAGCACTGATTCAATTGCCTTTTCTCATGTTAGTTACTTAATTTTGTTGATGGCTGTGGTTGGTGAAAGTGAATACTGAGAAATACCACAATTAAAGCCGCCAATTAATAGTTGTTAGCGTATTAATGTAAAATGCTTCCCACATTATGTTCACAGCGTTCACCCTCATGGAGTCACAACTCAGACATGAAGTATCAATAACGTATGTAATTGACGTACATAAGTATCACTTCCAAAGTAATGATTTTTATTTCAACTTCGTGTAATTATGCAGGAAGAGCATTGCGTGTTTAAAAATGTCATTTGCACATAATATGATTTTTTAGACCGAAATTCTGTGGCCTTCTGTTGTCACGACATATCTAACTCATCAGTACCATTTCATGTGGTTGCTTGTTTGCAACTTTCAGCTATATAATATAGTAAAAGCGTTCAGTGATGTGTATGTTATATGCACTCTTTTGAAGTGGTAGAGTTATTCAATGGTCGCGAAATGCTCAAGTAGTTTAATTCTGATTGATATGTGTATAAGTAAAGTATACGAGTAAAGAGGACTCTTAAATGATACGCAGTAAGTCTTGGGCGAATAGGATGAAAGGATTTTAGAAACTTAATTAATTTTACCTGACGCAAGAACAAGTTCGCTTAAAATAGCGATGGGTAAATTAACTATTAAGCCCAATTTTCACAAGGGAATTCATTTTGTTTTCATGTTGTTCGTCAAAAGTGGTGAACACTTGGCTTTTGCACTGCACCTAATTACCATTTCCAATGTTACGAAATATTTTATGTAAAGTGTCCTGGTTCCTGAGCTATAAGTGCAATTTTTCGATTCTGTCATCCACATTCTTTTAAAAGTTATGAAATTTTTTAGAATTGGGCCGGAGATTTCATCCAGTAGAACAAATTCGAATCCGATTTTTTCCATCTGTGTCACGTACCGTCACCATTTACTTTTTGATTTGCTGAGTTCTTAGAAATTTTGTCGTTTCATTGCCTGAATCTCAATGCAAATTAGTAAAAGCTGCTGACGATGAAAGGTAATCCTAACACGGCTTGTCTGAAACATTTGATTACTTAGCTACGATCAAAGTATGCTGTTTATCACGAAGAAGTGGATATGCAGCATTAGCTATTACTGATTAATCAGTGCATATAAATTCACTTCTCAAACTATGCTTATATACATATTCATGATATAATCACGAATCGACTCGGAAAAATTAAATTATCCCTACAATTGTGCAATGAATTACAGGCTAACAAAATCAGCCTTAAAATGAAACTAAGTCGCTTGTTACAAATTTAAATTAACGTTACTAACTAACAAGTTTGACGTTCTATATACAAACTGTGCCATTGTACCTATATTCAATTCCATACACATATTCATCTCAACTTTTTCAGGCATCGATAAAAAATTCTGTTCATAATTTGTAATTCGTAACGAGCAATAATTTTCTTCTTGAAATTGAAGTTGTTTTCTAATGAAACGCTACGTTTCACAAAATTTTAATTAATATGTAATATTAAACAAGTTGTAGATCAGAAGGATAGCCATGAAATTCTGAAAGGACATAAGTTGAAAGCTACAAAATTGGAAACTAATCAGTATTTGCCATCACTCGGGGAATATGATCTCTAATTGATTCTAGGAATACCAGGAAATGTTCCAACCAAATCTTGACAATGAATGGTTATGCCAGCTTCCTGTTTTGCATCCCGTCGATATGCTTACGTTCTACATTCTATATTTATTGATTTAGCTATAATGCGAAGATTTTTGGAAGGTCTTGATTCTTACCGTATTCTGGGAACTTCCCGGTGAAACCGACTTTCCAGTCTGGGCGCCCGTACTGTGTGAGTGGTTGGATGTTCGTGATATGTTGGCATTATGAGAACCCTGGGAATACTTGACAGAAAGCATGATCTGTGTCGTGAGAGTCGTCGTTGGTGGCGTTGAACTATCTTTGAGTTTGTCACCGTAATAGTAATGGGTTTCCTCCTCCCCCTCCTTCTTGCCATCATTATCATCACTGACGTTATCGTCAGCAATGTTGTTACGTGCTGTTGCATCACCCTCGTCAATTTCCTTTCTGATACTCATCACTTCCTCCGCTAATTTTCCACCAACTCTCTCCAAGTGTTGTTGAGAGTGATGATGATTATGAGAATGATAGCCACGTTGCCCGTGTCCACTGGGAAAGGTAATGTGAGCGGTGACAGGAACGCGAATCACATTAAATTGTTTCGCTGACTTTCTGAACGGTCCCATCGTGATCGATCTGGGTAATGGCGACGGTCTCAAATCATCATCCATGAGTTCTCCTCGCTGAGAGAGATTTTTATCTGTAGGAAATTTATTTGCATGTCGCCAAGGTGTGGTGGATGTTGTGGTGGAACTCATCCATCGATTCACCACGTTTCCGGTTTCCTCCGCACTTACCGCGATCACCTCGAACTCAATAGCAATCTCGTCATTTCGCCTGTATTTACTCGTAGCGGTGCTATTTTGCTGATTATTATGATTAGGGCTAATGCTTTGCTGGTGAAAAGAAGCGGATTGCTCCTGTCTCTCCTTTTCACATTTCACGCTCTTCCATTTCCAAGTGACACTATCATACTGAAACACAAAAAGATTTGGTGATAAATTACGAAAGAACGCAACTGATTTCTAAATCATCTCTGACGAACTGGAGCAATTTTGACATCTCATTTATAGTGCTCTCTGCGGAAATGTATTTCCTAGTTTAGCTTTACACAATGCAATTTCAAACAAGATTGACATTGATGAAATTTAGCATCGTTCCGTGATAGTGCATCATTTCTAAAACATGCCTTTCAGTTTCCGCTCACTCACTCCCCAAACTGAAACTCATTACATTTTGCAAAGTGAAAGCTTAGAATGGCGTAATACAAATTTCAATGAATTTCCCCATTCCATTCTTGTCAGCAGCAAAAGCTACACTATTATTACTCACTACGACAGTTTCATTGAGAGCATTTGACGATCAGCACTATTTCTTGTCTCCATCATTGAATTCATTTCAGTTAACGTTTATTAACGCTATCGTAAACGACAGGGGAAACATGGGGAAGTCGCATTGCCAAACTCTGTCCATTAAGCTCATACTCGCTGTGAATAAAATTCATCGCTAAACGACACACAAGGAAACGAAAATTTCTAAACGCCCCGCACAAACTCCAATTTATTTTTGTCACTTGTTCGTTGCACTCGGCCTCAAAGGTTTGCATGCAAAAAGTAAATAAATGAGGTGGTGACGTACCACAGTTGAGTTCTTCCAAGGCATCATAAACGGCGCCAGGTTGGTGGTTCCCTTATCAAAGGATATGTCCGACCCAATGGAAATCACGTATGCAGAGAGAATAACAAATTTGATGTTTGTCTCTTTTGCGCGAGCACTGCGGATCTGTGGAAAAGAGAGACAACACAACACATGGTGCTTAAGAAGTACTCATTTTTCATTACTCCTTCCTGACTGCGCACTTGAGATAATGTCCGCTTAATAAATGTGCATTATAGGTAGCTTTCTGCCAAAAAATAATAACGCAGCAGAGAAGGCATTTAGTTTATGCAAATCCTCTAGGTAAACCTTGTACTAACCTCCAAGGTAAAATCCCTGGGCTTTGAGATGGAAACTTGAATTTGAAGCTGAAGCTTTGCTACAACTCCGAGTGGAATCGCTGATGTATTATTAGCACCATCCGAGTCGATTCTACTGATAAACATTTTAAACTTGGATTTTTCAGGTACCTACACAAAACAAGTTAGAGTTAATCAAATATAAGTTTATTATCCACATTCAAGGAAATGATTGTCAAAACAAAGAAGATCAAAATAATTGTGTACTTCTCGTTTTTTCCGTTTCGACGTGTAGCCTTCGTTTGGTACAAACGTCTCGAAAGCGGAGACATCCTCGGAGGCAGGGAAATCCAAGATGGGAGAGCTTACGGGATATTTAAAGTGAGGTCTATCCGCTCGAAGCGCATATGGAAGTTTATTCTTCGCATGTTCCGTTCTTTGTGGTCCTGCTACTTCTTTCTTGTTTCCGTTATCGTTCTCCTCATACGCCTTCGAGAAGGAGGAAGCGAATGACACTCTTTGTCCATTCTCGTTATCATCCTCCTCGTTTTCATCGACGTGCTGCTCCTGCTCGTTCTCGAAATTTTCCCAAGCCTCTTTTCGCCCCGCTGCATCGCCACTCTTATTGTTTTTGTTGTAGTAGTTTCTGTTGTTGTCAATTCTGCTCACTCCATCTTCGGAGTATTCAGCTGGATGGTAATTAAAGAGCCGCTGAGATCGTGTCTCTGAAGTATTTCCTTGCTTTCTCCTTTTACTTTCCTCCTCGAGAGAGCTATCCTCATCATCGTCTTCCTGGTCGTCTCCATCATCAAGCCTTCTTCCTGTGGTTTCTTGTTTGGAATCAGCCGCTTCCTCCTCGGCATCAGCTTCGCCCTCATTGTCACCCACTTCTTGAGTTTCCACCATCTCCGACGAACTACTCCCGTGAGCGTTGCCCATTTTCACTTCTTCTTCTTCGTTTGGCTCGATGGGCTCTATTGTTGAGAAAGGTGTGTACACCATTTTATTAAAATGCCTCATTTAATGGACTTGTATTCAACACCCATTTTCTAGCTTAATCCTTAGCTTTGATTGTGCATTCAGTTTCCGTCGGATTGTGTCGCTGAGCACATCTCAGCTACTAATTTTAATAAGGAGATGGGCTTTCTCCGCGAATGTTTACAACGTCATAGAAAATCTAACCTGTGAAGTAGTGAGAATGACGCTCTTGTTTCTGTACAGCTTCTCTCGTGGGCGATGATTTCACAAACAAAGTGGCCACAATTTGTTCTCTCCATGGCTTGTATCCGCTGCTATTCACTGCCAGAGCTGAGGAGAAAGAAGAAAAAATTAGACGAGTGTAAGAAATGGGGGAAATATCTGATGAAGCTTTCTACTGGAGTCACTCCACGAACCTATGCATAATAGAGCCTTTTATGGCGCATATTATGCATATAAAGCCTCTTGACGCTCACAAAGTAGACACAATTGAAATAATAAATTTGTGTGTGTGTGTCTCAGCTGGATACTAAAAGTACTTTCACGAGATTACCAGACACACTTTCGTATTTTCTTGGTTCGTTTTGCAAAAACTACGCTCGAGTCAACTGGCATTAACGTTTACTCTCATCATCTCTAGTCTGCTTTTGATGAGGATAACCTTAGGCCTAATTTCCTTTTTCCTGCGAGTTCACATACAACACGGCACGGAGCAACATAGTTTATTGATGCGAAACTATTCGTATCCTAAGGAAATGTTCCTCTGCTGGGGAAAGTGATGGCAACCAGTCGAGAAAAAGAAAAAAGGAGTGAGGCGAGCACTTCCACTCCTTCATGGAATAACTAGGTCGAAGGACAAAGTTTAGAAAAAAGTAGAGGAAAAGCTAACTAAGCCGAAAGCTGAAGAAAGATTGATCTTTGTCACTTCATGAACGCAATGACTACAAAAGGATGGCGTAGCTCTTCCACTACACACATTTACTTCGCCATTTTATTACACAAGAGTCTTCCTTATTTGCAAGGTACCTGTTCCTTGGGAACGAAAGGAAAGTGAGAAGGAAAGAAGAATAGAAAAGTTTTACCCACTTCCAACACGAATGATCAGCATGATTTGTATGCAATGCATGTACTTTACTACCAGCTACTGAGAACATACAATGAGATTACTCCGAGTCTGTATGCATGCATGCTTCATATGATCTATAAATATTCCTAGCCTACGAAAATATTTTCTTCTGTAAAGTATTTTAGCACGCCGTGTACAGCCATACAAATGTGCACCAGAACACTTCCTACGGCCCCGACTAAATTTTCACCACCCAGGCCAGAGGAAAGTAAAACCGCACCAGATTCGCAAACCCTGTGCGCTTGAATAATTTGTAGTCTTTTAAAACGAATCTCCTTCAAAACAAAACTGGAGAGAGCGAGAGCAATCAGTCATGGCGAGTCTACGGGGGACTAAATTGAGAAAATTATTTCACCCAAGAAACGTCCCTCTTTTTATGACTTTGTTAAGTACTTTCGCAGCTCTTTTAGTTATGGACAGACTTGGCACGCTGAGAAATTCAAGAGAAAGCTAATCCATCAAAATAATAATAATCATAATCATAAATTTTCTTCGGAATCATTGCTGTGTGTGGCAATTAATTGTTCATGAGACATGTGCACAAGCTTTATAACAAATGTTCACATTTGAAGTTTTATGTATTGTCTCAGGAAAATACATGGCGTCGAGTGAGACCGTCTCACTGAGACGGTTATTCCTCTCAATCTAAGCGTAAGACTTTATAAGACAAATTGTGATTAGCAAATTAATTTCAACTCTCTCTTTTATTTGGGACAAAATGATTTAACTTAATTGAGTCTGATAAAGGACAAGAGAAGCATTCCAAATGACGTGACGGGAGAGTAAAATATCTTTATAATTGGAATTCCATCTGGCGAGAATAAGGTTGAGCTAGTAACATTTTCTAATGAAATTTTTATAGTATGGGTAATATCAGGTGGAGAAATAAACAATTCTTATGGCTCAAAGACATGCTCTGCGACTTCGCAGTAAAATTAGAACATCAAAGTAGAACATTGAATAACGACCAATTTGAAATTTGTTACCCGATAAAAAAAGGATTAAAAATGCTTCTTTTTTTTCATTTTGTTTTAATTTTTCCGGGAGTGGAATTGGCAGATGAAATCCATCTTCAAAGTCATCCTGCCGAGGAAGGTGGAAAAACCTTGACAAAAATCCCTGAAATGAATTTTGATAAAAACTGGCTGAATACGGACGGAACGTAGAAAAGTTGTGAGGAAATTTGGATGGACGCTTAACAAATATTTCATATAATCTGGTGCGCTTTACGCGCGGAGCACATAATAAACGAGAAGAATGGCTAATAGTCGCCTGATGTAGTTATAAAACACAGTTTGCAGACGAGATGTATTTTTTGTTATGAAAAACTTGTGGTAATTTTACTGGTCTCGTCTACTGCTATTCTTTCAAGCAAGTTTCATCCTCAAAGAGGAAAAGCTGGCCTTGTACATAAGTAAAGGATTGAAACTGCTTGGAAAGGGAAAAGTTTACTGGAAACATCAAAACATCAGACGAAGTCGACGAGAAGTGTAGAGAAAACGATGGTGATAATAAACAGGTTTCCGTCATTCTTAATTCTGTGTAGTGTTTTTATTACTATTATCATTATGACACGACAACACCAAACACACACCTACCGCTGGAATCATGTCACACACAAACATAGCCTGAAGATATCCGTCTGTGGCAGCGAAAGTATAAAATTGCAGCAAAGGGACAAGTTGGATCTCCACTACTTTAGTGCTACCATTTTTGAAACTTAAATAGTGCATTTGTGATGCTGAAGTGGGATTTTGAGTGTTGAAATGGTGAGAGATGTCGGAAGGTGGCTTTTACTACTTTCCCCTCCACGTATACACCCTACTTGAAGAAAAGAAGGGGACGTGGCTATACATTTATGCTATCTCAAAGATGTGTGAAACCCATAAAGGCACACGCACACAAACATTTATTTCATTTGGAAAGAGGACGGATAAGGGAATGGTCATATTGGACATGTGAAGCTGTGCAAAGAAAGTGATTTCAAGAGAACAAAAACAACTAAAATATATTGGTATTCGTGCTGTGAGAGATATGCTCTGAATTTGGATTTTTTTCTCTCGCCAGCTTTCATTTATTTTTCTACCATTTACAACACGGTTATTGGAGATTTAGCTTGTATGACATTTCTCTTTCCACACTGATTGTTTCCTTTTTTCTTGGTTTTCTCTTGTTATATTTTTTTCTTTTGTCTGCCCTCCCACCACCCAAACTTCAATCCATACAAATGAATCTACTTAGATATTTTTTCGTTTTACAAAAATGGAGAGAGAATGTGAAGTAAATCCATTAAAACACGATGAACCGGAAGAGTCTTCAGATGCACTCAAAAGTTTGATTAGCTTCCTTTTTGGCTTACAAATTAAAATGGAGGCAGGGAGAGAGTCAGAAAATGAAATTTCGAATTAGTATGCACACAACGGAGTTTTGACTTGCTCTCTTTCTCTTACAATTTTAAACGAAGCGCAGAATTTCTCGAGCTGTTGAAGAAAAACAAGCTTACAACCATCATTATTTTCCGTGCTATTGAGACTTGCCAAACAGTGGAACGAGAGGGTCATAAGTAAAAGTAGAAATTACACATGCATGCATTTACTCAGGAGAATTATACTTATCCTTATGTTCTTTAAATAGCATCTCAAAGTAATGATTATATGCCTTGTTATTGCGTGTGCTCCGCACTCTGCACTGTCTCTGGTACCAACTGAGCGCAGCATGTTTGATAAATACAAGCCAAGAGCAAAGACAATTCACGGATAACATTGGATGCCTCCTTCAATAAAATGGTTATAGCTTCGTCTTTTCCTTTTGTTAGATAGGATTTTCTCCTCATCACAATTAAGTTTGAATTGAATCCATCCCGGATTCTCAAAATACTCATCCTATTGAATTCAGTAGAAAAGATTCTATCAAAAATTCTTAATTGTCTATCTATTGTTTGCACAAGTCTGCCCTCTCTGTTTTGGTGTTGTCGTCTCTGTCATCAGCTATTTTTTAGGGTTCAACAATGATTGCAAATTGGGGAAAATCAAAGGAGGTTCATTAAATAATTTTTTTTTCAAAAACTTCTCCAAGTCTAGTCGAATATTACAAAAAGTGTAATTTTGTGTAGAATTCTGTTCTTTTGAAAATCCTGAAAATTACGCTCCGAAAGTCATTGGGGTTGCTACAATTTTAAAGCAAAAGCAGGTGAGTAAGCAAATCGCTTCATTGCGTCGCAACCTCTTAGAATGTTCCTTGTCAGGGTAAAAACATCTAAAGGTTGAACTCAACCAGTAGACAAAAAAAACGAAGCTGTAGTTCGTAGGGGCAACAAGAATATCAGTCGCCATCTTATTAACACCCGTCCCACTCAACATCGTTTTTCCCAGTAATATTTATTAGTGAAGGAAGGCGTTTGAAATTTGTGACAAAGTTTTGTTAGTCATAACATTCTTAATATTATGGCACAGTTTTCGGCATCATTTCATTTTAAAAGTGTCACTTATGATATATTCGATTAGGTGAAGAAGGAAAGAAAATTCACTTGCTTCAATTTTTTATTAAGTTCATCGTGTCGAATATTTTGGAAGTGAATAATCCTTTTTTTGTAAAGTACATGTTTGCATTAGAAAACATGGCTACACACACTAATGATAGTGACTACGCTTTATGTAACATTCTTAGATAATCTTGGAATCGATGATGTGTGCGAGCGTTTATATACTCGACTCGAGCATTATTCTTCTTTTCCCTTCGCCAGCACATAAGAAACAAATTAGCTCATTCAACCATCAAACTTAATTTTATGAGCAATCTTCCAGTTGAAATTTTTTATCCGTTCTACCAAAGTATGGATATCGTGTGTCGTGCTGATGTACATGGCAGCATTTTAGTTTCTGCTCTATCACAATAATGTTATTACTTCCCATACGGTACATCATGTCTCGTGCAAGACATTACAGCTGTTTCCTTATGAAAATATTAGGAGAAAAGGAAGGGATCTCCTTCTGCCTCCGCTTAGGCTATATGTAGTGTGCGTGGTGATCATTATTCACAAGTTTCATTGAATAGTCATCGCCTTTCCCTTGCTTGGCTGCACTGCATCCTTTTTCTTTATTCAGAGGAGGTGAAAGGAACGACGTGCACAGATATATTATGGGCTTATGAACACCTCATTTCGGGCCAACATCATCCTTTTTTCCCTCCTACATTGAAAGCGAGAACACATCCACACTGTGATCGCTGAGCAACAGCAAGCAAGTCCCGTATCATACATTTTACTTCGTAATAATTTCTCAGGACGAGTTGAAGCGATTTAAGCCTCGGCGGAATTGCACATACACATTTTATATTTACTATACACTATAACAGTGCCAGTTAGAAAGAGTACAGGCGAAGCTCTCAAACACATTTCCAAACACATGAATAGAGTGTAGATCACAGCCCCAGTGACTTTTCTTTCTTTAGATACATGTTCCCGATAACACGACACTATTATTCTTTTTTGCAAATTATCAAAGTACATGTGCTGGAGTGAGAGAGATTCGAGGCAGCAGTCTATGCTATGTACATAAGTTATGAAATAAGTTTTTTCTTGTCATCGAAACATATGAGAAAGTATTAATCCTTTTATCTTCCTTCTCTCACTCTCACCCCAGTCGATATGTGTGTGTTGTCGTTGTGTATGTGTACAAAAACAGAACCGGATATGTGCTCCTTTCTCTTTTGTGAAAAAGTTGGATTGTGTAAGTGAAACTTTGTTGTGAAAGAAAAACATTCATAAAGTGAAGTATATGCGAAAGGAGAGTGTGGCAATGGCCAAGTCAGAGTTGTTCGCATCTTGCGAAATCGTCTGCCCCTGCCTCCAGCAATGTCATTTCAATCCCGTCTATTTTCTTTACATAAATAGTTTGATCAGCAGCGGAGATCAATAAAAATGTGTACAGTGAAAATGTGCTTCCAATCTATTACATGTATTTTATATATTCACTCAAGAGAAAAAAATAGTGTCATTCTCAGTTAGTGCGTGTAATGTCGGGCGACTGCTATTGGCAATTGTACAACACGGAGCACAAAACACCGACAAAAGCAGTAAAAACATTTTCTGACATGGGTACATAATCCATAAAAGAATTTATTTCTCAATGAAAGTAGCACTTTCTCTGACACCAAGTAGACTGCATGCATAGATTCACGAAGCCTGTCAAAAACTCAATGTCCCACAACGTGTTCCCTACTTCTCTCCTTCTCACTTCCCGCTTCTTTCAGAGACACGACTCAGAACACAATTTTTATTCTCCGTCGCTGCGACTCCGAGTGTGTTACAAGTGGCGTTGCTGGATGATACTCTCATATTATGTGCTTTCCATGGCTAAAAATATTTTAGTGACGTCGGGGAAAAATGTGCTGATGTAGTTCGCCACATTCCAGATTCCAGGTTTTCGTGGTGAATAAAAGACCGTTTAATGCTGGTAACGTATTAATTCCGCCTGTTACTCGCTCTTCCCTGTACAAGACGTCGCTCTTTCTGTCGATGCATAAAATACGGAAATGTGTGGATCAAAGGGGAAAACAGGCAGTGTGCCAACATCAAGAAGCACAAACAAAATGTCTACAAGAAGTGTACACACATACCTAACATAAGTACGTAATCACACTTTGTTGGCTCTAATAATATTCGTGTCTCATTTGTGTGATGAAATTCCCATGAAGTAATTGTTGTCAACAACACCAATCGTTTTACAACGAAAATTCTCCGAGGCACAGATTGATGTTTTTGTCCCATTTCACTGATGAACGCATACGTCTGCTTATGTAGGAATACACCGGAAACAGCTAGATTCCAGAGGAACGGGACGAGAATCCTCCATTTTGTGATTATTTTAAATTAGACGTCTCGCGGGCGAGCAGAGCAGTTTAGAATAATTGAAAAGGACAAACAAGGGAATATTATTACCTACTCCACTTTCCGTCAAAGGAGAAAACTGTTTTCAGAGGTAATGCGTGTGATACAGGTTTGCAATAGGAGGAGTTGCTGGCTTCTCTCAAGCTGTGAGTGACAAGAGCGTCCCCATAAATATAGTGCACTCGAGCTTATTATGCAAATCGAGGTTGACACGGTTTCCGCTTCAAAATACGTCACAGACACAAAGCACGGAGTCATCATGTGAGTCAGCTCAGGTATGTGTCTAAGCTTTACGTGCCGGGGTCACCACACCGTCTACATGAAAGTTAAATGAAGAGGAGGCACTCCAAGGACAGCTCCATCCTTTTGCTTTTGCATGGCTTTATTATTCTGTGTGGAATCCATTCAAGCAATTTCTTAAATTTCCCAAAAGACCTCTCCGAACAACCCTTTGTTTCATCATGCAGTTCAGTTTAAAAAACAGATTAAATTAGCAGGAAGAAACACAGGCCCTACTTCAAACTGCCACTAATTACATATTTATGAAATTTTTGCACGAGAGAGAACGGTTAACCCTCGCTAAAAGGGTACTTTTGTCCCTTTCTTAGCTACTCGAGTGCTCTTCACTCTTCCTTTACACTTTCTCCGCATGCAAGGTTCAACAATCTCAAATGAGGAGAAGATGAAAAGGATTGTGAGAAGAGAAAACAATTTTATGTAAATAAATAAACTAATTGGAATGGTTAGCTACCAACAAAAACTATAATTTAAATATGTAACAACTTCCAAAGGATAGACATTTCGCCATTGAAATCATTAGCCGGTCCTCTCTAATCTTTAGCACTTGCCTTGTTGTAAACCGTTTCTCTTTCAAAACCCAATTCTCAAGTAAGCAGAAAAATGAGAAACGGAAAATGCTTCTGGATGTTTGTGTTTTTGTGAGTTCTCTTCTTTTTGTGTCACATACCCCAAAACCGTGGAGAGGGAGTTGCCACGAGAGAAAAAAGGATGAAAGAGCACAACAAAGTAAAATATTTACAACGTAGATCCATCATCAAAAATAACTGGCCTTCCATTATTGCCGGAGAGAACTTCTTCCAGTTCGCATTCGAGAAGATTATGAAGCCATAAAAATTAAATGGTTGCGTTAGAATGCAGGGGAGAAAAGTGGCACTTCGTTCACTACAATGCCCAACATCTTTTCACTCAAATATTTTGAAAAATAAAAAGCATTTCTACTCTTTGCTATTGTGGCCAACACGATTTCGACAAGCGGATGTAATTTTATATTTGTGCCAGGTCTCGGTTTGGTGGTTCTCAGATATGACAGGAATTCCAATGAATTTTTTATACGTCTGCGTAAACGTGTTTTAATAACTTGGTTCTGACAAACTGCTATAAGCTGAGTTGTGTGGGCAAAACGCTATCAATCACGAACCAACTTTTTTAGCCTGGGTCGGAGTTGAACGGTGGTACCATGTGCTGACCGATCCATTCCGCATTGGCCTTCTGTGTTAACACTCCCGTGATTAAATTGAAACCAGAGAAAGTCAAAGGTTATGGGGATAGAATTAGGCCTATAAAACTAGGTCTTCGTCAGAATTCATTACGACTTTGCTAGGTTAGTGTTTGCTGACCTTATGTTAGACGTATCAAAAAAAAAGATTACGAGTAGCACAAACACTGTAAGAGGATCGTTACTCTGCGTCCAGCATCGCCTGACATATTTCTTTGTATGTCCCTGAAACTTTTTTTGAGAAGGCAGTGCTAACATGAAAAATGGCTTGACAATTGTGAACAGGTGCAGGTGTCAAAGATTCAAATGAGTAATGATCTTGTAAGGAAAGTATGTCCAGGGAAATATTTGCTATGGCAGAGTCCCAGTGACACGTAACAAAATACCCATTATGATATTGTTTTCCTTGCTGAAAGGTGGATTATTGGAGAACAAGGATAAAAAAGAAAGGGCTTACCGGACACCTGAAGTGTGATGAAATAGTAAGTTTCAGGACGAAGATTGTATCCATTTTGTAGAAAGACATCGCCCGTCTCTTCGTCAGCAAAGAACATGATTGAATTAAGCTGTTGACATTTTTTCGTTGTCCACCCGTTGGGACAATTTACTTGATGAAAAGAGGTCATGTCCGGACGAGATGAAGACGTCACCTGTTCCGTTATTCCAAAATATTGGTTGTATGTCGTGCTACTCAAAGATGACGACGGCGGGGTCGCACGTGATAAATTTCTCTCTGGGAAGGAATTATAAAAGCTACTCTCTTGAAAAGGTCGATTGTTATCAGTCTCCTCAGGGTGATTGGTATTCGAAGAAGCTAATGATCTATCATCTGGAACTGTGGTACTGGACCCTATCACCTTATAACGTGGGGTTGCACATGGGCACGTCGTACCTGGTCCTACTTGCCCCAGCTGACATGTAAGGCCCAAGTCGTCATCAGCTGCCTCGATCCGAAACAACGGGGCTGATCGCATCAAACTGCCACCAAACTCCGGCAGTTGAGCCGAGCTTCTGCTGCTGAGTTTCGATTCTTCATCATCACTTAAATTAGACTCCGCGAGATTGGCTTTCGCAGAGGATTCTGCGAGTGCAGCGTTATTTAGTGGAGATGATAGGAACGATTCTACATTTCTCCTACCTTTGTTAAATTTCTCATCTTTTACTGCTTCTAGGACTGTTGAGGGAGACGAGGAGGAGGGTGGTGCTTGCATCGCTGAGTGCAGCAGTGGCACACTCCCACTTTCCGTTGATGAGTCAAGCGGTGAGGATGCCAAGGAGGAAAACGGTAATGTAGTTACTGCCGTTGAGCTATCCACAATGAAAAATGGCTCCTCCGCCAAAAATCGAGGAGAAAATCTGTCGACTATACAAAAATACAATGATCATTACTTTATCCAAATACAAAGACCAACGATTGCATCTCAAGTTCACTAACACAAACTCCATCTTCTTCCATTGTTGTATTAGATGAAATAAATATTCTGAGTGTAGCTAAGGTAATATGATGCAGATCTGTGTTATCCTATCAGACAATTTTCTCATCACTCCACTCATGCCTATAAATAAGTTCATACTCATTTATTTCAAGCCGGGATAAATCTAATAAAAGGTAAAAATACAGAAATGTGAAAAAAACAAAATAGTTTTGCGAGTATCTTGTTTTCATCTCAAATGTTGTGTAGCACGTATCACATCAGCCATCTCCGAGTTGGATGGGAAGAAAAGCATTTTAAGTGTGAAGAAACAATGTTCACTTTCACTTTTTCTCAGCCAGTTGCACGTAAAACTTTTTCTTCGTTACTTTGTTCAACCCAGTTCCATCTCGAGCCTAACCTGATTATATCAACGCACTAACGCACATATTAGTATGCATGCATTCATAAATGTATTTCTGGGTAATAAAACTAAGTGGTGTGGTGGCTTCTTTCACGAAAGTGTATCATATCAGATGCTATCTTACTTAATATGCAGTGAACGGCAATCCCTTTCTTTCAACTTATTCCCCTTTTGTTTCACAGAGAAAAGAAGAAGAAATGAGAGTAAAGTAAAACTCGTCCACATTTTATGCAAGTTGAGGCACAAACACAAGCCACAAAATAGAGAAAACTTGTTCTATTTTTGTGTAGCAATTTCATGAGACCATCATTACTTCCACTTCCTAACCAAGTTTGTGTGCGGTAGCGGTTCAGTTTTGGATGAGCGGCATGTGGACTGCGGTTTTTTATTTTCAAGTGGGAAGTGGGAAAAACTTATCTTATTTTTAAACGTGGAAAACCAACATCCACGATGGTGATGATGATCTCTCTCATTAAATTGGAGAAAAAAATGTGCAACACGACCAGCAAACAGATGATGCTTTAAAAGCATTCGAACAGTTCGTTTCACATTTTTATTTCCTAGTATAAAATGAAAGTTCGAAATGTGCAAAAGTTTTAAAGAAGATGCGATTTAAAGAAAGTAAAATAGCGGACGCAACTTTTATTTTTTTCTCGAATTGCTCATTTGTGTTAAACTTGAATTTCCTGTCCACTTGAGAAAAGAAACATTAGGGGACAAAAATTAGAATTTTATAAGTGTCAGAGTGTAGCAAACACTTGTAATTTTCGATAGAAGTAGTGAAGCGAATACTAAGTTTTCCCAAACACGGTCACGATGTGTTTCAACCACAAATAGGAAACCGCTTGCAATTTACTTCTCCTTCAACGGATTGGCGGAGTTCAAGGAATTTTTGCTTCAAAATTCTACTCTGTGCATTTTGTAGGGACAACTTAATACTCATACACACACACAGAGCGAGAGAGACTTGCCGACACTTTCTCTGCTCGCACAAAATAAGTCCATGTGAGTTTCACAGATGTGGATTTAGGAGCGAAAGGTGGAATCTCCTTTCTCCTATTTGATATTTATCTTTTAATATTTTGTGACATTCTAATCTCATGTCAGATCAACAACAGAGTCCAGTTTGTACAACAAAAATCATTTTTGCTGTCTCGCGTCCCCAGTATCCTGTTTATAAATAGCTGTCCACTTTTTTGTAAATCGATACACACTTACTTGAGAAGCATTCATTATTTTACCACTCCATACGCCGACTCCATATCTGTGTCACCCTGTCACCACGTAAGCTCATAAACTAGCATAAATATTCATCTGCTAGGTGCAAAAATACATGTGTTCGGGTTGTCTTCCCGCATGCTTTATGAGATCAGTAAGAAAAAGCATCTTTCTGCTTTGAATTATTTATGTCTCAGAATACCTTTCATATATGGAAATAAATTTCTTGTCGGAAAACACACCTCGCGACGATACAAATATTGCAGAGCAAAAAATTACTCCAGTCGCGTCTCTCAATGCTTAACAAAATGAAACAAAAAATAGGTTGGCAGTAGTGTTGTAGTATTTGGAACGATGACTCGTTCGCTTTCCCCATATTAAACATGCAAATAAGTAAAATAAAAATGTGAAGTTGGTTAGTTTATGACAAAGATTTCCCCAACGGTAGTGCTACTTACTTCCCTGAACACATTTTGCTCTTTTCACGAAAGCCATGAAAAGTATTGAAGTTAGTGTAAACTGGGGATAAATGCAATTAAATTACAAATCGAAAATAAAACTGTGGGAGTCTCTATTCAAGTGACACTTTTTTGTTATTTTGAGTCTATCAACATGGACTCGAAAACTCCTCTTGTCAGTTTTTACCGCAGACTGCCGTCGTGGTGAGAGGAGAGCGGAGATGAAACTTTACGTCTGCCTCTGCATAAAAAGTATTATGCATTTCAACAGATCAGACAGGAAGGACACTGAAATAGGGGTTCAATTTTCAAAGTTTATGTTCTCTCCGCTGGCTCTCTTATAACTAGATTGATGCTATACTGGAAAAGCGATGTTAAGTCCGCATGTATCTTCATTGAGTCGACTTGAGTGGCTACTGGAGAAGCAGTGAAGAAGAGGCAGAGAAAAATCTCTCAGATGTTATGGATAAATACGTATACACGTAATATGCATAAATTTTGATGCTTTCAGTTTTTGGCCTTGTTCTCGGCCTCTGAAAACCAGTCGTTTATTATGATCATGATATAGTAGACACAGTGGTGCTGGGTTTCTTTCGTCGAAGTGATTTCCCTATGAATGTGATGAGAGTTGTGAAGTGGGCTTATTTAGTGAGAAAACACAATGTAAGAGAGCGAGAAGGGGAAAGAGAAAAGCTGTTGCAGCATCACCAAATACGAGTGATATGATACAGAGAAAGTGGAGAGCCAAGAACAGCTTTTCTCTACTAAAGTAATACGCCTACAAACGGAACATTGATCGTGGCAAAAAAAGTTGTAGGAATGCGTCTATGACGGTATAAGGAGAAGAAACTACTACTTCGTGGCATGTATGCCGATGTATGTGCGCCTTGTGTGTTAAATTCTATTGAAATAGGTTGTTTATCATGTTCGCGTTCTCCCACTTACCATATTCTTGACATGCGGGGCCGCTCCAGCATGGGTTACAAGCACAACGTCCATCCTCTGCACACCACCCATTCTCACACTGTTCTTCCTGCTGTTGTTGTTGTTGTTCCAACGAGGGTGACGATCTCCTTGATGCCGCGTCGTCCTCAGCCCTGTCATCATCATCACAACCACATTTTTTCAGTACAAACATCTGCCTAAACTATAGACATAGATTCCATTATAACCATATTTTTCATAACGCAGTGAAAGCCAAAGCAAATCTTATAAAATAGGGTACAACGAAAGAAGAAAGTCGGAACATGATACGTAGCTCAGGAGAGGAGAAAGTTTTTATATGCATAACAGATTTGTAACATGGACGCACTCTAAAAACGAAATGAAATTTATCAGCTCTTTGGCACATCCATCTCCGTCGGTTTACACTCCGAATTACAGTTCCAGAAAGTTTACTCTCTTGTTGTTGTTGCTGCTGCTGCTGTTCACACATCTTTACGTCTTATACACGGATCGGTACCGGATACACCGCTTTTGTAGTAAATTTAATACAAAAATTATGAATCGCCACGCTTCTGCCCTTGCTCTTTTCATGCTACTCCTTTCTGGAAGAAAAGAAAATTATGTACATATTTTTGCTCATGTTGTAAAATTCGCGTGGGATCCATAAAGAAATCCGGAATCTTTAGAACATTTTATATTCACTCTGTTCTTGATAATGGCTCATGGTAAGCTGCGTGGGATGATTATGTTAAACTAAGTAATAATAATTATGTGTTTGTGTACTTCGAGCAAATAAGAGTGACAGAGAACATTCAAAAATTATTAGAAGTTGAGACTAAATTTTTCCAAGTCTCAACGATAGACGATACTGTGAAGAAGTTTACTATTCCTTTTTTGGATACTGTGCTTCTTTGCGCTTCTTGTGAGACGTCCGACGTGACGATTTCTGCAGTAGGCACTAAACATAGCAATGTCTGTGCTTGGAGGTGGTGAGAATTGAGGCCTGGTTCGTGTCAGCGACTAATGCAGACCAGACAGCCCTCCACATTCCTCTCAGTCTGACTCGTTTTGAGTTTCAATGAGAAGAGCAATAAGGCATGCATGACCGCATTCGTGAACTAGTGCGAGAAAGCCACCAACCAAGCCATATTCTGTGGGTTCGTGGATGGGTCAGTCACATTCCATTGATCTCACGAGAGTCCGCCACGCTCTGCTCGTTTCTCGTCAATTTCGGAAGGTATTTTCCGTCTCCTCTTCTTATTACATCAGTCAGCCGAGAAGAAAGTGTGAATGTTTTATCTTTCACTTTTGGTCAGTCCTCACTTCCTCCTATGATTGATGCCACTCGATATTACATCCGATAGAGTAATTTTGAGCTCATCACACCAACGTAGGCGTGAAAGTCTTGTCCTATGTTTGATGCAGTTGACACGAAAAATGAATTTTTCTTATCCAAATCTCCACATAGTACCGTTTTTGGCGGAGTAACCGTTCTATCCCTTGGGACGACTTTAAAAACCTTCAACGTTTGACCCAAATGCGACAAGAGCTTTTAGCCGTCTTGCTTATTGATGATTTTCATACGTCAAAGGGTTATTTTTAGGTACCTATGAAAAGACAAAGACGTAATTCCTTCCCAAAAATAACGGATTTGGCATCGGGCATTTACATTAGCGAGAGGAAGTGAAACGAAGCGGATGCTTTCATCCATAAATCTAATGACTCATGGAAGTTGAGAGAAAATGGAAAAAGCACCTTTTATAAAAATAGAACTTTCCATCGCTCCACCAACAACAACGAACGCAACGTCCAGGAAAATATATATCAGCACTTTTACTCTCGTCGCATTATTACAGCTACAGTAAGAGCAACAAAAAATATTACATGACGGTAATGGCTGGAGGCGACTCAATCGCGAATATACTAGGTACCAACATCACGGCTGGTGGGAGAGGATGGGTGAATGAATGGAATCGATATTCCTTCTTCGGAGTAGCCTTCTTGAGTTACCCAGTTGCGAACATTTCTACCATCATTGAGTCACATGTTTACACAAACTAAAAGCAGTCAGTTAAGATAACGCACCAATTCATATTTCATATCGCTAATAACAATAACAAGTGCTCAGTCAGAGGAGAAATAAAAATAGATAATAATTCCAACTAAAACATTACGCGAACGCCATTCCCTTCAACTTCACTCATGTTTGCAGCTCATACTCACTCTTGTACTGAACCATGGAAGGAAACTTGTTAAAAACGGCAATCAGAACCGTTTCTTTATTCTTTGTATTTCATGTCTCTAGTATCATGCATAAAAGAAAGTATATTGAAGGACATGCAGTATAAATATGTTGTAATGTCAATATGGAAGATAAAAAATATTTGACCTTCTGCTCTCAGCTACCTAAGTCGGCCATCTGAGAATTGTTTGCCTCTCTACTCAATATACTAGAGGAGACTTATTAGTAAGTACATCAGAAGCGTCTTTCTATTCGTACAGGTTTGTAGAAAAAATGTTTGGGGTGAAATGTACAAGTGACTTTGTCCACGTGCCGATCTACAAAGACGAGGGGTAAAAACGTAGGAAGGCTCACTTTTGCTCCCTACCTCTTCATAATTTTCCGCCAGCTCTTTACGAAATTACTTTCACAAAATCACCGTCTCACATGATTGACTCAAATTTCCGGCGGAGGAAAATTATTACTACTCGTTCTAATTAATTTTTAACGTCATCAGATTCCGTCGAGTAAATAGGAAAAATTGCAAATAAAAAGCGGCAGAGAAGCTCAATAGATGATATTATTCAGAGAGTAGCGTAAAAGGTTATTTTTATTTTCATTTGCGAAAGTAAAAGCTACTTACCATAAGACCCCTTCGCTGAAGCTTCCCTGCACATTTCCAGTCTGCTTGGGGTCGAAACCGTTGTCCACGGTGGACTTGGCATACCCATAGTTTCGTGTACCGCTGACTGATGGAGACGAGCATGTGGCACTTAGCAGTCCTGTAGAATTTGAAGCAGAAGGAACACATAGCGTTATTATTAAATTCATCTTACTGTAAGTATAAAGCGCGCACACATTATGCATTAAACGCAACAAGTTAGGATCGGACGTAGACAGTTTCCATTCCTTCCTGAGGAGAATTCTTAATACATATTTTATATAGATGCTGTGCACCCCAGCGTGAGAATAACAGAGTAGTGCTGTTTCCTTCTCACACGAATTTCTTTCCCATGCAATAATTCTTCGTTTTCAGCCATGAATAGCTGAAAATTCCATAAAAGATGACAATTCATAAACTTGCAAGGATTTCTACATAAAACATGATAGGAATTTCATTAATAGAAATCGCTCACTTGGGAAAGTGCTTTTTGCTTTAAAAAACCCTTTCAAGGCTACCTCTAATGAACACAAAGAGAACGCTTTTTATGTAACGTTTTGTTGACAGCGAAATATAATAGAAATATATACGTCCATTAATGTTCAGCCTCAGCACAGATACAGCACTCGTCTATACTTTTTACAATCTCTGAGCGATCTTTGAAAAATATCCATTTTCATCAGAATTTTTTCCGCACAACTCTTTCCACTCGAAAGTGTATCGGGCAGTTATGCAGGCATTATCAAATACTGCACACTAAAAGAACTCCCTCTTGGTTTGTACGGGCCTCCAGCATCAAACATGAACAAGAGCGATACGTTTCACGGTTTGAACAGAGTGAAAGTCAAATACGTAAAAGGCTGCACATTCCTAACTTTCTCAACTAATAAAAGATGCAAAATGTGTAGGTAATGTGGAATGGAACGAACATATTTTGATTGGGACTGTGGACACAGGGAAATCACATTGGGCTCAATTTTAGGACATGTCTAAATAATCTACATTTTCCCAATTTACTATATGACCACGCCAGTACATCCATATTAATTCGGCGTCTAGTGTGCACTGCAAGGAAAACGAACTGCAGGTTGATCGCAAAGCAAGTTGTAATAGCAGCAGATATATCTGTGTGTATGCATGTATAAAAATATGAGGTCAAAAATCGATGTAACTCATTCAAATTCCCAGGCTGTACATGCAAATTTTCTTGGATGTATGCCTATCTTTGTCGTATAGCAATAAAGGGAGCGCGAGTATAACGTACTTTCTGAATCTCTTCTTGCTCTCCTCTGCTTTATCTGTCACTCTTTATCAAGTATTTGCCTTATCAACTACCCATACCATGACCAATTTATACGCATTTCCCTGGATATTACACAAACTTTATAATGTGCCTACATAGATTCACATATTTACTCGGTTGAGCGGCGCACCAAGAAAATAATCTCAGCGAACAACTCGTTCTTAAGTCTTTTTACGAAACACGCGGAAAAGCTCCGCATCACTTTGGAATGCTCAATTCCTTGGCTCATATTTGTGTTAGTAGTGGAAAAAGAAGGGAAATTCTAGTGAACGGAAAAGTATCAATACTTTTTTTGTGGAACAGCTCATAGAAAAAAGATTGTCGTCGTGCTTTCCGGTCGTATGGATAGGAAACGATAGAGAAATCTGTGAGCATGTTGATGATCGTCGTCGCACACAGTCCAAACAACGAAAGCTAGCAAGCAAAACATTATTCTCCTTTTTTCGGTGGATTTAGTAGCCATAGTAGATAACATACGAAATGTCTACTTTCAGCGGCTTTCTTCTCTCGCATCATAGCCACTAGTGATAGCCTTTACATTACACAGCCACTTTCGATCCATTTACTGCGAATGATATTTTTTCTTTCCTTCTTCGAAACGATGTCATGCTTTCCTGATGTTCTCTCCGTATTATGTGCGGAATATGCATGGGGTAGAAGGCGCACTTAATACAATATCAAAAGAAAGGAGGAAGGAACAAAGTGACAAGAAAGTACACTGTACCACTTTAAGTGACCAAGAGGTTGTCATGCACTACTGGCACGAAAGGGAGGGAGCGAAAGTGGCAACAGTGGCCTTAGTTCCCGTTGCGGTTTCCGTAATCGCACACAACGAGGTAATTTATTCGAAAAATTTGCGAAATATTTCGCGAGCCACTATTGCAGCAGACAACAGCTCACTAAGGGTGTAGAGGAAAGTAGTAAAATATAACCTCGTTCATATTATTATTACCGTTGTTAGCCTTCTTGTTCCTGGGGAAAAGCGGTTTCTTTTAAATGGTCTCAAGCTTCTATGTACATGTCTGCTTAGCAGGGCACACAAAATATGAACTCTCACTAGATAAGTTAAGCAAGCACGCTCCTTCTCTTTTCCAAAAATTACTTTCTCCAAGGAAAAGGCTATGAAAAAAGATTGCCCTCCACTGCTCAAAAAGCGCCTTTCAGAAACCAGGATGCATTTTAAGTAACGCCGAGTGTGAGAAGCATTTTTACTTGTGTGCACGGCATGCATGGATGGCTCGAAGACAAAGAAAAACACGAGAAGAAAAGAGACGTTTGTCTTAATGTTATACAAGTAGTCTTTTTTGCAATATTTCTTGGCGCGAAAGACATCGTCGTTCACGTCGGAAGACATAAGGAAACTCTTTTCATAAACGATTCTTGGTCGGGTAAATCTCGATAACATTATTTTATAAAATAGTAAATTTTGTGCACTCTGCATGAACTCCTCGCGCGGAATGGCAGACACGATCATTTTGCCTAAAGGGATTAGAAAGAAGTGTGACGACTCAAAACGCAACTTTACATCAAACTTGTGCAATCGTGCAAATATACGCTGATGGACGAGACTATGAGTATTTTCTCGTGGTAAATACATTCTATTTTATGTAGCATGAGCAAACGTTGAAAAGTATGTATAAAAACGGAGAGAAAACATGAAATATCCTTTTTTGTCTCTCTTCTGTCATGAGCACACTTTTTGTTTCAGTAACAGAACGTGGCGAAAAAGCACGTGAGCTCCACCACATTTGGGCTGATGTAACACTTCTCGCTGTAAACGACACTTGGGATATAAATTCCGTCTTTTTTTATTTATTTCTCTCCCCTTAAAGTTTTAGGGTACGAAAGAACTGCAGCGCGCGGAAACATGTTTCAAGGCTAGAACGATGCTGCCTACTTTCTCCAGCCACTTCTTCTCCACTCACGGCCATATTCCTATTGGAATAAATTAACCAAATGGAAAATGATGAGCAATGACATTCATCGGAAAGAATAAATGGTGGAAAGGAATTTTCTAACAAGCAAAATCTGCTTAATGTCAAGGTGATCCACGTCTAATGGGAAAGTTATGCAAATATCCATGAACAAAATTTTAATTATATCCTACAAAAATATATTGATCATTACGTATGCGTACTATATAACCAGTGAGTGATTTTCGTTTTCTTCAGTCCAATCGTCATCATCACCAGGATCGATTCTTTGTCAAGCTCGCAAGCAGGCGGGCCCTGTCAACCCTATACTATGTATATATACAATTCGGCGCTATTTTCCATCCGTGTGTTCCGAAATATGAATGCAATCTGTCTTATTAGAAGTTGCTCTGTGGAAATTCATTCTTGCTCAAGTTGTTGCACATGAAAACGTTTCTCTTTCAGTTTTCTCTACCGAAAAAGGAGAGAAAAATGGAGCTTGTACGCTCCTTTATTATTAGAGAGAGAGATGTAGGATCGGACCAGGTTAGAATAATAACAGGAATGGCCAAATCAACACAAAAAGTTAGTCCCTGTGACCTATATTTTGTATATCTAATACCTATTAGAACAACTGTGTTAGCGATCGAAAATATGTTATTGTACGAGAGCAGTTAGATGCATAGCGACCTTCCGAACTAAACAACACCGACCTACTGCCACTACTGCGTTCACAGCAACATCGTTATTTTCGCATGTTCCATGTGTTTTTGTGTATTCCTTGAAGAAATGACAGGCAATATCGGGAAGACTGGAGAATGTACTTATTTTGAAGAGGAAGAACCCGGTAAATTTGTGCCTTGTGTTAAAAACGTACACGTCGAAAATGGAAAAAGACAATTTTTTTTCTTTGCCTCTCATTCTCCTCTACTGCAGATTAATGGTGAATCCATAGTTTCAAAGGAAAATGAAAGAGAAAAAACAGTGAAAGGACAAAGTGAAATTATATGGATGAGTAAAATAAATTTATTTCTTTGGGATTCAGCCTTTGCCAGGCATTTTCCTGCCAAGACCAAAAAAAGGACGAAAAACATTTTGAGAAATAGAGATGGAATGAATGTAGATACAGATAGATGGAAAACTCACAACAAATTCTCTTGCTTAACCAAACCCACTGCGAAAGAGAGAAAAGTCGAAATGGGGTAATAGTATTGCACCAGAACTTTTGGAGAAACATTCTTGATAGAAATAAAAAACACGACTTAGGCGTTTCCATTTATTTACCTTGTTTAGATCCTCAACAGATACTGAGACCTGCACAAGCACAACTCCCTTACTCTGGAGTAGCGTTACATATATTGAAAACAAACAGACACATTCATTTGTCATGACTATACTCCAGATTGCTCCTACTCCATAGTTTCAATCATTTCTCGATTACAAAATTGGAACCGCTTTTGCCCCTAAACACAGATCCTATATTTGCTTGGAATCGCTCCCTTGTAGTCTTCTCACGAGCAGGTAGATCAGAAGGAGGAGAGGAGGAAGTGGATGGCTTTCCTTCTTCTATGCACTGGGGGATAAAAGTGGCAGGCAGTGCACAAAAAGATGTACATATTATTTTTTTCCGAAACGATAGCGACAGAAAAAACGAGGAGCAAACGGAAATAGAGAAGAAATGAATGCGACCGCAGGCAGTGTGCTCCACATTCCAGGGGGAATCTGCTGAGAAGAGCAGATAAAGATTTATATGTCTACAACACCTAGGTGACATCAGGTTACCTGACTTAACGATAAAAATCGCTTTATTCCATCTTCTCTTATTTTCTTACATACTATAGCCCGCAGTTTTTTTCCTGCAAATTCCAATTTTCACGCAGTTTTTATATAGCAACATCATCATCATGCATATTAGATATACCTAGAGACAATCATGATGTATGAAATAATATGCGTAATGCACCTATCCTGCTTTTCACCTCTCCATGTAATACTTACCTGCTAAAGAAAACTCGCATTTTAGAAAAGAAGAAAATCACGGGGTTGGAAAAACACCTTTTCCCTTCTTTTTCGATTTGTCCAAAAAATCCTATTCTTTTCACCTTTCTCCATTTCATCTTTATTCACTATGTTTATAGGAGCGTCAGTAAAATCAATAAAAATGGAACATTGATTTTGACTCGGGTTGAGAAATGGTAGAAAAAGAATCAGTTTCAGTTGCAAAAGGAATGATTTCCTTCAACTATTTTTTAGAGTTTTAATATTCAGCAGACGGGGTGGAAAAAGAGAGAGCAAAATTTTGGCGCTGAATGAAGTCACCACTGATGCAATCTTGTAATGTCAGAACCATGCAATTTGTCAATGAAAGCTGGTGTTGGTCTGTTGGTAGGAATTAAATTCCACTCATCGGCACAACTTCGCTTTTACTAATGCTCCAGTTGTTGTTATCATTATAATAATTATCCAAAAAATAGTGAGCTTCAATCCGGAAAATAGAGTAAGCCAGCCAGCAGAAAGCGTTATTTTACTATATCATTATAAAAGTTTCCTCTTTAAATGCAAATCCTTTTAAAAGGGAATAAATGGAAGAAATGTAAATGAGAGAGAAGGAAGAGTAGAGACAGAGACGTTAATAGCAAAATAGGGAAAATAACAACCACAGACATTAATTCAACTTGACAGCCGTAATCTGTTATATGTGTATGTATAATCCATGGAGAAATACAAAAAAAATAAGTGTACGGTAGCATTGATTCTGGAAGCGGCTGGGCGCCGTTTTAAATTTTGTAGAGAAAGTTGTTCGTTGTTCGTTGTAACACGCGTACTTCTGTGGAGGTAACCACTGGTGCAATCATTGATTAGCACACGTCCTCTTTCACCCAATGCAGAAGAATACAAAACACTCTCATAACATCCGCATCCCTAATAACCTCAAGAGTTGAGCTATTGATTTAAATGTCAACTCACACCATTTCACACCATTCGCTTTTTACAATAATAAGAAAACAGCAACCAGCACAATTTTATTCCTCCTTCCAGTATTATCTCGAAACGGAGAAAAAGGCCTCATATGTTGCACACATTCTAGAACTTCCGATATCTCGATAAATGGGAAAGTTGGCAACTGCAATATGTATAATACATTTTTAATACTGAAAATTATACCTTGTGGCGACTGTATCGATTTATGGGTCGAAACTCATCTATTATAGGTGCATAGATAGCAGCTATAATATTTATCCAATGTTTATGTACTATTCACAAATTAAATTGCTCCAATGTTTAACTCGCATGTATACGTGTAGATATGGTAGCCAGTGTAAGTACTACTGTGAGAGTCTGACATTTCGAAAGTTATACATTCATGGGAATGTGGAGTGGAGTTACATGAGATAATATGCACTTATATAGGGGCGGTCACAAATGGAAGAAGCCAGATCAAACGGTGAAAAAGTAGACAATAAATAAGAACGACATTCGTAGTCGTCTTGTCGTCAGCAGGAAAATAAATGAGGATTGATTGTTTTTTGTGCACTCTGTAACCCCGGACAATATTAATTCACTCTTGATGCTCATGATGATAATAATCCAGCTCTCTGCTGCCTGTCGGTCTGATTTAATGGCTAAACAGGCTACATCTGCTCATTTCCCTGCACATTCAAAACACTGCATTTGCCCCTTACACAATGCGCCAGCAATTACTTTTGTTTTTCGAAGGTAACAAACGAATTCATAATGGTGAGGCCGTAATTAAAGTATTTGCGAACTGTCAGGAAACTTTTTAAGCCATTTTGGCCAATTTGTGTTCAATTCATTCACCGTTGAAACAATGCCTCTTAATGGTAAAGTTCATTTGCAGCGAAAGCCTGCCTTTAGTTTTATCTCCTTTTAACTTGGCACAGCAATGTTCTTCGTGTTGATTTTTCTATTATGCCTGTCATGCTGAACGACCTCTTATACTTTAGTCAAATGTGATCAACAATACAAGGGGCTTTGTTCCACCGGCTTCTAGAAAAACAGAAGTTGATGTAGATCACAATGTGACACTGAGTGACTTTGCATGAATGAGAAAAGTGTAATGATCACAATGAGAGGGGAACCACTCTTTTTATTGTGATGCCATTCTAAATATCATGTCAAGAATTATGTGTGAACACTGCTAAGGACCAAGCAGTTTCCAGGGACGTTCTATTTTCTCTTCTGATTCTCCTTCTTCTCTCTTCATGTAGAACAAGGATTTTTGAATTTTGTCATGATCATAATAAGGAGAGTACACAACATTTAGGTGACTCGGCGTGCTCTCGCTTCCGTTCTTCCCTTTTATGTATAATTATATGAAAATCGTGAATGAATGAACAACAACAAAAAGTGTTACACAGCGTGCACAGAAGTCTTTGGAGCAGACAAAGTCTCCCAAAAGCAAAGTTTGTCCCTTTCACAACTTCTCTATTACACCGGGAGAAACGGAGAAAGGGAAGGAGAGGGAAAGAAAAGTCTTTGAGGCGAAAAGGAGTGAGATTGCATTGCCTATATCCATATCCTCCTCCTGCGCTCTTTCCCTCTCTCCCTGCTTCATGAATCTAATACATCTTTGTATTCTGCATCGTGGAGAAAGTTCTTTTGTTACCTTTTCCCCTTCTTTGACTCCTTTCTTTTCGTTTCATTCTCAATCTTCGTTTCGACTTGTTTGAAAATAAAACCATTCTAATACACTGACAACTGAAAAAGAGAGGGAGACACAGAGGACGGAAAAAACGCAGATTTAAACCTGTGCTCGCGTGTACTTTTCGGGGACGGAGGGGAAATTTTTTACTGCTCGCCTGGATTGGTAACAAAGAAGAAAAATTGTGTGTGAGAGTGCGTCGAGCATTCTGCATAGGTTTTTATCATCCGGATATTCTATTTGCTAACACGGTCTTAAGCGGTACAGCAGTAGGATTTCTTCAGCTACACCGAAAAGTAATTGCCAAAAGCTTTTCTTCCAAGTTCGTTGTAGTTTTTTCCCTCTGCGTGTGACAAAGTGCTAATGTGGAAGGCTGCTCTACAATGGAGCTCCGCTCTATCTGTCCCTTCATAGGTGGATTTTTGATGTGAGCGATATGTGAGAACATGACAAAAACGCTAAAGTTGACTGGCGATTGACGAAGTGATAAAAGGCCTATAAATTGCCGATGACGTTGATGAGTGTTGACGACATTCAGATTTTTGATTATATGTTTTGTCACGCACTTTCTCAAACACCGTATTATAAATGCAATTCAGCGTAAAATTTTTCTATACTGTCGATGTTCATATTTTATACACGCCTAATACCACCACAGGTATTTAGTTGCTCTGGGGTTGTTCCGATTGACAATGGAACCAGGCCGTTGACACATAAACAAAATAATAATACACTACTCTTAAATAAATTTTACGAAGTAATTGAAATCAAAGGATTTTTATACAATCCCATATAAAAGCTGGCGCTGAGAGCTGCGATGGCGACCGTTTATGTAAAGAGTTTTGTCTACAATTTTAAAAGGAGTCGTCATTCTTTAAATCAATATTTGAAATGACATTGGTCCACGTAGCAATTTGGCAATTTTATGCCAGTGAAACGGGAATTTGATTGACAAAGTCTAGCACTGCTATTAAAACGTATGGACAAAAGTATTGCGCAACTCTGACGTATGTCGTGATAATGCGCGTGGTTGTGTGGTAATAAATTGTTTTAGATCGATGACTTTTTCAACAACATCGAACAAACTACTAAAAGGAAGCGTCCTACTTAATATGGACTGGCGAGATGATATCGAATTTTTGACACGTAGTCTACGGACCCTCAGTCTATTTCGCTGCCAATTTAATCCATCCGTCATTGAAAGAGCGAAAGGAGCGGGAGCATCATGTAATGTTTATGCTTTCGACGCATTACATTTCCAGTTTTCCAAACCATGTATTACTAGCTATTAAAGTAGTCTGCCTTTCCTATAATTGTAATAAAACACCGTTAATGGCACCGTTCTACGATTTCTCCTTGAGCGATAAAAAATAGAGAAAGGTAGAAAAACTTGTACGGAATTCAAAAGTAAGTAATCAACAAAAAGTTACGTGGTCACACGAAATTCACAAATTAAAAGCGAATTCTACATTCTCCTCGTTCTGCTTTCTCTGTCTGGAAGGCGTTAAACAGAAAGTATCAAGTAAAAGTGTTTTATGGCAACAAAAACATTTCTTTTTATTATTTTATATGTAACAAGTTGAAAAAAAGAGTGGCGAATGTGTTTATGGATTTTCTTGAATGAAAAAGGAAGGAGCGAGCAGGCATGAGAGGCAACCAGAAATGTATGTTCTTTCGTCTCCTTTTAACAGCCAGACGATATGGGGAAATGTGATGATGTAACATCTTGATAATAATAGTAACAGTCATCATAATATTTTCGTAATAATAATAACAATATGGAACACTCGGAGAGAAAAGGAACCGTGGTTCCTCTATATCTTCAGTCACATCAACTTCCATTCCATTTTTTATATTCACTTGTTTTGTACGTATTTTCCGTAAAGAATAAAAAACTGCTCGTATCGTACTTTATACTACATTCTTATGGCCCCGACAAAATAACCATTTCTCTGTTCGTGAAGATAGTCCTCCATGCACAAGTATCGTACATGTCCATTTTACAAAACAAAAACGTATATAATATAGTGTTACTGAAACGAAACAGAAACCATTGTTCACTTTTGATGCTCTTTTCTTCGAAAGGAAGAAATGATGTTTTTTTGTGCTGCCAATTTTTCCACTTTGAGTTTTCTCACTTAGGTACATTACATTACGACTCTGCAATCGTCGTACCATCTCCTTGTTCATGCATGCTTATTGTACCTGATTCCTTTTTCTGGAGTTTACTTTCGTCTCAGCGTACCTGGGCATGTTCACGTTGACAGTGCTGATGCATATTGTATGAATGCGGGCGGAGCATGGCGAACCAATGTGTTGCACACTTTCGAAACACTCTACTTTTAGGATAATTATATTATATACATACCCCGTCACAGTGCAATTTTCACTCTCATTTTTGTCAAGTTTTCTTTTGGCGGGGGAAAGAGTTGAGTGAAACCACATCTTAGAAAAAATGTAATCCAGAAGTAATGGCAGAGGAACGAAAGGGGAAACGTAGTTGGTGAAAAAGGCATCCATTCCGCATCACCACCATCACCATCACCAATGCGGCCGCCCAACCATCCCAAGCCATTGCTGATAACGTACACGTCTTAAAACAGGTCACGTAGAGAGACTATCCGGAAGACCACTGGGGAGAGGAGAGGAGAAGGGAAAAAACTTCTATTTTCGCAGAAAATGGATAAAAATTCATTCATGCAAACATTACACATAAAAGTAAGTAAAAGAAGCCCAGAAGCATATGAGTTTCTGCTGTCTGTTCTCTCCAGCTATTGTTCAATGTTGGATGATGCTGCTGCTTGGAACGGAGGGAATAGCAGGCCACCAGTTGTTGGTCTTTGTCTGATAGTTAGTAGAAGTGGCAGAAAACAACAGTGGTAAACTAACCAACCACCGAAAAATACAACAGGAAACCTATGTACCGCACAATGTATTTTTAAAGGAATTCAGACGCCTTTTTTCGGGGCATGTGTCTATCTTTAAATATATGAATGATAAAAATGCTTCATTCCATTTTCCCTTCCCTTTTTTGTTTTGGGCAAAAGGGGAAAATCAATTTCTTTCTTTAGTCTCTCGGTTGAAAAGAGTTAAGAATAAAAATGTATTACAGGGCACGATACAAGTGAAAGAATTTTCGATACAGTTAAAAGGATATGTGAAGGCGTGTTTTTTACGATCACTTGACTTCTTCGAGGCCGTACTTGAAGGCATTAAAGGTCACATGCAAACTAGAAAAATTATATGCAAAGTATTTGCTCCAGGCTCCTTCAAAGCAAAATACGGTGAAAGTTAGATGTTTCACAAATTTCCAATGTTCTCCTGGTGGAGAACAATGGTGACTGCCTCTGATGAGAATTTTGTAGGTATAGCGTTTGACGTAGCTCGCCAGTTTTGTTTAATTGCATTGGGAAGGGCCTTTCTTATCACAGAATGAAGAGCGTCGCAAGTTACTATTTTCCTTTTCTTCTTCAACTCCATTTCTTTGATGTTCAGCTTGGATGCGAAGGAATCAAAAATAACATTTAACTTTTAAAGCAGATTACGAAACTGGTCAATTCACTTGCCTGCACACATGAATACGCATGACTTATATTTATTCTGAAAGAAAAACTTAGCTGGAACTTCATGTCTTTTCTTCTATTCTTCCTTCTGCCCTGAATGGCAAAACAAAAGCAAAATAAAAATAGCCTCACAGAAGAGACGACGACAGAAAAAAGCAAGGAAAACGTTTCGACTGATTGTGCTCCGTTCTCGCAAGCCAAAGTTATTTCCTTTAAATTTCCTACTTCTTCTCTCTTGGGGTACAATTGGAAATGCTTAAAGATATTGCTTGATATCACGATTGTCGTCTGTCGCCGTATCACTGCAGCATCGCTAGAAAATGAGTGTAAATAGTACACAATCGCTTAGAACGCGGGCAGACTCTTTTGTACGTTCTATTGAGTTTCACTTTAATTTAACCCAATTTTTTTTTGTCGGAGAACGGTGAGAATACCACTATTTTCCAACTCATTCAAAGTCGTTATGAAAATGTAAGTGGGAAAGGAATAGTGAGGAAATGGAATAAGAAATGTTTTTCAATGCGTTCAATGTTTCATTTGTGTCTGTGTATGCGTGTTTCACATGTTTTCATGACATTCTGAATAATACAGGAAGAGAGAGAAAAAGTGGAGCTACTATCCAATATGCACTTTCTCTATCAACACCACTAACATTTACTAATACTTTTTCCTGCCGCTCTTCCTCTCCGTCGTCTATAAAGAAGTTCGTTTTTCTCTGCTTCGAGATATCGCTCACACAAAAACATTCCCATCCGCAATAAGAATTCATCGCAGCTGAGCGAACATCAATTTCACAATATTGCATCCCCATGCGGTCGTGCTAGTTTGTTACTCAAGCAAATGATAAGGGAAAGAAGAGAAAACAGAGTGGTGCTGTGTATGTTTATCATTCTTTCTCCTCTCTCCATTCTCATGGAATATGCATTAGCTTGCTGTTTTCCAATCTGTGACAATTGTAATAGAGGAACCAGTAGTCATGTACCACCGAAGAGGACCTCGCTGGATAATATTTGTGTGCACAATACAGCCACTTTCATCTTTTCTCCAGAAAAAAACTGATTGGAATGTTTTCCCTTCATTTTTTATTAGGACAGGAAGGAATCTATTGATTCGTTTCGTGTTTTGAGGTATAAAAATAGCTTCAAATGATTTCAGACATTTTTTCCTTTTGAAGTAGCCAATCGTAGGAAAATTGACATGGTAGAAATAAAGAAACGTTTAAATATGTCACACGATTTTATTCTAGACACTGACACTGAGTTGTATTGAATTCATGGAAAATGTAAGATGCTTCTTGTCTGCGTATAAGTTTATATGTTATTCATTGGACGTGCGATTGAATAGGAAATTTTTGATTTGTTCCGTGATTCATGACACGGGATGATGATGAGGACGATGTGTACACCTATTTCGTATATCACAGTCACAGCTGTCAACATGACAGAGGAGAAAGAGGGTGCGTTTTCTCAAGATTATGTCAACATCCATCTTATCAGATGGTGTCAGAACCGGTCATGAGACGCCGACGAGTTTAAATGAAAAGTGAAAGTAGATAAACACTTGATGTTCTTATCGTAAAGAGGTTAAATGTGTTGAGCAGATTCGTGTTGTGTACTCCCATTTCACTTGACGGAGTCGCTCTCACCACCTATCCAGTCAGCCTATATCATCATTACCAATCTTTCTTTATTAGGGGAGCATATGAAAGCTAGAAAAATTGTAGTAACTAAAATGTGACACGTAGCACAAACTGAGAGATACTCCTTATCTAAATTCAAGTTTTTCAAACTCTCAAACTGCAGAATCTTAGCAATTTGAAGGAAAACACTTCTGCTGTATGCGCATCTGAGGGCTGCTGCTAAAATACTGAAATTAGAAAAGAAGACAAACTGATAAAATTATAAATTCACCCCAGGACCCTATGAACTTCTATTATGCATAGCTTTATTATTAGATTTCTAAGTACTTTTTGCCGTTTCTAGTGAGCAAAAAGTATCTGGGCGACGTTGGAAGTAAACGGAGACCCACTTTCCCCCCAGAGAACTATCATTGTAATATTAAAAATGTTTGTGGCATTTTACGCAGATGCCACAATACACTTACATATACAAACATATTTTTACACTTTCCCCTCGATCTGAGTATGTTTCTTGTACGTGAAAACTGACTTTTCTCCGCGAGAGACTAGCAAAGGCTGGCAGCATTGTGCCTTTCCTCTTCACTTAAGCAATTCATAAATGTAGTGCTACCGGTGTAGCATACAGCCCATCATTTACTTACCATTTTCCCGCTTGAAAAAAGATACCGAACATTTGTTGAAGTGGAAGAAAAAGTTGGAAGTAGAAAGCGGAAAAAAGCTTCAGATACAGTTCAAAGGGAAAAAATAAATGCACAAACAAGAACTGTCTTCTTCAGAATAAAGATGGAGAGGACTCTTTAAAAACTGGAGCTCTTTTCCACATACAACCTCAACAGTTTTTTGCGTCTTTGATGCTGTTTCCATGTCACCGTTACGGACCGCTTTCCTGATTTTTTTTCAACTGCTCGACAAGTGTGATAGTAAAGAGGTGTGGTGATGGTGAGAGATATGTACATACATAAAGTCAGATTTGGGGATCAGCAGTTCAATGTGATTTTCAAATCCATTCAACAAATTACGTTTAATATTATACTTCCAACAAGTATTTTGCAAGGAAATGTGTATCTGGTATCAGTAGTCTCGTTTAATATTTTTAACATTTTTTTTACTTCAGACTTTTCTAGCCATCAGCAAAGAATTTTTCTATTAACACCAGTTTATACATAAGTGAAAGATAAAAATTTTGGTCTGTCTACAAAGTTAGTTTGTAGTTGGGGAAACAGGCCTGCGTTTGAAATTCGTTGTCGCCTCTCTCTTTAGTTCAGCAGGACTATCCACTCGAAACTTTATGTACGTATGAATAGGAAATCTTATTTGTATTCATTTCAATTCAATATCACTTAATAAATTTCATTCGTTTCCTCACTTTTCCCTTATTCTTGAGAAGGTTCAGGTAAACATTTTGCTATCTCTTCTCATCCAAAAACCCTGAGCAATATACACTGAAGCTGGAGTTCTTTACTACAAGTAGTTGTAAAACCTCTTCATCCCATTGAATGCAGCAAGGTAAAACGTGTATCAAGATATTTTATACATAGGAGTGTGTGTGGATTTCTTCGTCTATAGTTTCTGCTTTCTCTCCAGAGAAAAAGACATGTGCAGCAGAGAAAATATAAGTAAACAATTTTTGTTTGCTAAATTCATTAAAGGTCTAAGAAATTACAGGGGAGCAACTTACAGAGAAGAAACTGGCACCAAACAAAAAGTACAAACGAAATCTGACAGAGATATTGGACAAACTTCTATTTTATTTATTGGGACTGTGCAACATTTCTTCCGCTTCGTGTCACTTTTTTCTCCAGACCCGTTGCGAAAGCACAACTTACTTGCATTAGGCATTTTTATTTATTCCATTTTACACACTCTCACTGATGTTGGAATGTGCGCCATAAATCATTTTAAAGTACAAACTTACACGAAACAAAGCGTACAGCCGCAAATATCAGATAATTTTTCCGTCGTGCATATGAAACTTGTTGATCTCCATATTGTAAATATTAGGTATTATGTGACATTACAGATTAGATAGAATTTTTTATGAAGTCCAATAAATAAATAAAATCGAGAAATACGACGAACTTTTATTCACAAATACATAACAACCGTGTATCCAAAAGGGCTTTTAAATGATGTTGAACGTCAAGCTCTTAAACGGGGCTTTGAAATTCATAGGATTGACAGTATTATTTTACTCGGCCATGAATCTTTGTAGAAATTTATAAAAAATCATTTTCAGGAAAAACTAAACAAAATTGTGTATACACACAAACATAGTTACCGAAACGAGGTTCAAAGGCAAAATGTAGATGCGCTACGAAATTCGCCAAAATTTGCATATTCTAGTTTTTATTGTGAAATTGAAAAAAATAAGAAATTATGTGTTTCTGCTTACATGACGTGTGTGTAAAAGATTATTTTCGACATACTTTTTTGTTTTTAGATTTAAATTTTTGATCTCAAACATGCCAATCATCTCGGGAAGGACAGGATAAAGGATTTCTCAAGAACGCTTTTTATTAGACTTGTAAGGAAAGAGCTCTCAGAGCTTCCTTACAAAAACAGTTCATCTGGAGGAGAAGTGGCTACGACGGAGATATGATACATCAATATTATTATTTCCCGTCACCCCTGACATGAAAAGGAAACATACTTTGGTATGAAACGGAA